>SJYX01017207.1:202655-216928 GCA_006410675.1 Oreotragus oreotragus
AGCGCCGAAGAATCGATGCTTTTGAACTGTGGTGTTGGAGAAGACTCTTGAGAGTCCCTTGGACTACACGGAGATCCAACCAGTCCATTCTGAAGGAGATCAACCCTGGGATTTCTTTGGAAGGAATGATGCTGAAGCTGAAACTCCAGTACTTTGGCCACCTCGTGTGAAGAGTTGACTCATTGGAAAAGACTCTGATGCTGGGAGGGATTGGGGGCAGGAGGAGAAGGGGACGACCGAGGATGAAATGGCTGGATGGCATCACAGACTCGATGGACGTGAGTCTGAGTGAACTCCAGGAGATGGTGATGGATAGGGAGGCCTGGCGTGCTGCGATTCATGGGGTCGCAAAGAATCGGACACGACTGAGCGACTGAACTGAACTGAACTGAACAGTCTGGATTCTTGTTCTAAGATTCTGCCCTGTTGTGGAAGGAAATCACAGATCTGAAAGAGGGAAAGGTTGCAGTAAATATTGCATATTGGATTGGAATTGGGCATGTCAGTGTGAACTCCGTTTGTTTTTATGTAGATAGCTAGGTGTGTTGGAGTATATATGTGCAGGTGTGTGTGTCTGTACACATTTGTATGTGCATATGAATACATTCATGAGTATACAAAGATATGTTTCTTAATGTGGCCTTTAAGGGGACCCGCATGCAATGATGACCCTGGTACCAGTGAGCACACCTAGTGCCCAGATCCTGTTTGTTTTCTTTTGTTTTAATTGAGATATAATTTTATAGCATAAAATTCACCCTTTTAAATCTAGAATTCACTGATTTTTGGTGTATTCACCAGGTTGTGCAATGGCAGGACCTTTTCATCATCCCTAAAATCAAATCCCTAAGCCAAGGCTCCTGATCCTCCCCCTACTTCAGCCCCTGACAACACTGATGTACTTTCTGTCTCTATGAATTTGCTTTTTCTGGACATTTCATACAGTTGGAATCATGTGATACGTGGTCTTTTGTGTCTGGCTTTTTTCACTTTTGAATATTTTCAAGGTTCATGCACAATGTACAAAGTAGTACCACATCCCCCCTTTTGGGAAGACTTTGGTTTTTAAATTCCATTCAGCATTTAAAGAAACCAGAACTCCTTAGAGAAATGCCTGATTTTAGAGCTGGGCCGCGGAAAGAACATCTTGTTGGGCCATAAAAATGTGGCTCTGCTCACGGAACGATAGAGATGTCAGAATTTAAAAGAGTTCCCACTGGCTAATTTGAGCAGCAAAATACATGATAGGGTAAGAATCTCTGAATCCAAACTGCAGTGGATGGATGAATGAATAAGTAAGAGGAAAGGAGAGATCTTTTATTATATTCTCACCACAGTTCTTTTTCTTCATATCTACTCTTATTGTTGATTAATAATCAGTCAGGACTTCTTACAAAGACTGTATATGAAAGATTAAGAGACTGGATTTGAAAATCACGTGACTTGGGCGCAAACTTAGTCTTTGCCCTTTACTAGCTTTGTGATCTTAAGCAATGCTTGACTTCTCCTTGCTCCAGTTTCCTTTTTATGTAAAATTGAAACACGTGCACTAATGACTTTATTTATGTTGTGAGAAATAAATGAGTCAACATAAATGAAACACTGAGAATAGTGCTTAGTGTAAACTTTTATTATCATCATGGCTGTTGAATTTAATAAGCATCCTTGTTGCTCTTTCTGCTTTGGTTATTTATTTAACATAACTCCTATAGGGTTAATCATATGTCAGGCACTATTCTAAGCACCCTAAAAATATAAATCATTAATTTTAATTACAACTCTGAAAAGTAGGTTCTACTCTATTTTACATAAAAGAAAATGGAGGCAGGATTATTAAACTTTCTTACAAATATAGAGCAACATAGAGCAACTTAATTCAATAAGAGTTGTTTATGAAAAACCAAAACGGCAGAAGAAAAATATAAAATGTTAGAATAAAAAATTTTTAATAAAATAGTTTTAAGAAAAGGAATCCGAGGCACAGATAGGTTAGGTAACATGGTTAAGGTCATATAGCTAGTAGTCTGCTTTCTTAACCAGTACATTCTTGCTGTTTTGTCTTCCTTTTTCTAGCCTCTCTTTTTTTATCCAATTTACTTGTCCACTCACAGACCTGGCCAGGACTTTATTGTCGTTTCCTTTTGATTCACCCAAATTGTTGACAAATTAGGCATTAAATTGGTCAGTTTGCCCATATGTGGAACAAGTGTTTGACATTATTTGCCAATAATCTACTGATACGAAGTAGGAGGGTAAAACGTTTGCCTTATGTCTACTGAGATAGATATCCAGCATCTCTGTGTAACGAGACATCAGATTTCAGTAGTATTTTAGTCATTGTAACAATCACAAATACTCCTACAGGTATTTAGATACCTTTTAGACAAGTGTTACACCACCTAGTAAACCACTTTTCTAAGCAAGAACTAAGGAGCCAAAGCTGGAAACTCTAGATCAGGGCAATCAAAGAACAGAAGTACTTACACAGTATATGTATATATTTATACACATAATTAAATTATAAAAATAGACTAAATGAGAACTCTTGAAAAAGAAGGACCATAATATAAAGGAAATTCTAATCTGATACTAAAAATATTGAGCAATCTTAGAAAATTTAGGGGTAGGGTATGATTAGTTCAGAATAAAAGTGTTTTGAAGGTGTCATAGGAGGAAGAGAGTAGAGGGAGGTGAGATTATTTTAGCAGTCTCATGTGTTTAAAAAGTAGTAAGGACTTCCCTGGTGGCTCAGACAGTAAAGCATCTGCCTACAATGCGAGAGACCCAGGTTCAATCCTTGGGTCAGGAAGATCTGGTGAAGGAAATGGCACCCCACTCCAGTATTCTTGCCTGGAAAATCACATGGACGGCGGAGCCTGGTAGGCTACAGTCCATGGGGTCGCAAAGAGTCAGCCACGACTGAGCGACTTCCCTTCTACTTTTCAAGGTGAAAATAGATTATCTTAGGGTGAAAGCAGTGGGTTTTGGTAGGGGAAATAGTAATTAGATTATCTCAGGGTGAAAGCAGTGGGTTTTGGCAGGGAAATAGTAAATAGATTATCTTAGGGTGCAAGCAGTGGGTTTTGGCGGGGAAATAGTTCATTTCTTGCTTGTAAATATGGCAGAGAAACATGTGTCAGGTTATGAGAAAGAAATAGGAATGTGGAATTCTGTGTCCCAGTCATCTTGTGCTGTTACGCCTGTTCTGGTCTTGTTAGAAAGGGAGAGGCATGGCAAAGAAGTGTTCGGGCTTTCGGGGGATTGCAGTGGCTTACATATGAAACCTGTGGCTGTACAGGAGACCTGGATAAAGCAAGCGACAGGCTTTCTTGAAAAAGAATTTGTTGTCTTTGATTATGTCCCTGTGTGGAGCTTAGGAAAATTTTCTCTACAACAGTTGATGGAACATGAGCCAAGTACATACTTCCTTACGGAACTTAACAGCAAAGCTTATTTTTCGGTTTTAGTCAGATAGAAGATAACCATTAGTGGAATACAAAGTATGGTGGAAATTCCAAATTCACAAAAGGAAAAAAAAAAAAAGAAAACCTAAATGTAAAGTAAGTGATAAATGTTTAAAAATTAAAATGGAAGAGTTAAAATCAAGAAGTAAGATGGAAGAGTAAAAATCAAATATATCCTATTCTAAATATGAATGGACTTCATTCTCTCATTAGAAGACAGACTTTGGAATGAAAAACAAAAGCCAGTTAAAGGCCATTTATAATTAAAACACTTATAAAAGTTGAAAATAGGAAAGTAGGGAAAGAGATAATTAAGTGAATATCAACAAGAATGTGAGATTTAAAACTAACTAAGGGCTTTTAACAGGATAAAGTGGGACATTATAAAATTCAAAAAGGCCAATGTACAAAGAAATTTAAAAACATATACCTACCTATATGTGCAAAAAATATGGCAACTAAATAAATATGTGAAGGAAAAGTCTATGGTAAATGCAAGGAGAAATAGATAAAATACAGTTTTAGTCTTCCAGAATGAAATGCATACTACCTGAGGATTGTTCTAACAGGGTTACAAATTACCTTGAATGGGACAGGTGAGGATTTTATCTTACAAAAGGAGAGTTGAAAGACATTACTTCATAAAGACTGCTGAGTGGTACTGATGTGGTGCTTTCTGGACTTCTTGACCAAGTGCCTGACTGAACGCCTGCCATTTCACAAGTTAGCTGCACTTGCCCTGCCACCCCTGCTTAATTCACACTTAAGTGTTCATGCGTATTGAGTCCAGATGCAGAATATTGGATCAGATTTGCTATTTGTATGCAGTTTGTTTAGATGTCTTCTGTTTGTGCCTTTGACAAATTTAAATAAAATTGATGTTTTTGCAGGTTTTACCATACACTGTTGCATTGTGCAGTGAGCTGGTATTGTAACACAATAGCTTTTAAATTGAACTGCTTACAGAGTGATCTGTGAAATCTTTCTGGATGTCTTTCTATAACTGCTGTGGTCAGCTTGGAAAGATTATTTGTTTTTGCAGGCAGGTTAATGGTTTAAAATGGCAGTGGAAACTGCCTTCTCGTAGAAGGTTTAAAAAGTGCACTTAACCACTTGCTCAGAGTAAAGGACCAAGCAGAATCACTTACAGTCTAGTTTGTCTTTGAAAATACTGAAAAGTAGAGGTTCATAATGCAAGTATTATAAGTGTGCATTTGTGTTAATAGCTTGGCTTTAGCCGTGGAGAACAAAAAGTGGCTAATTTTTGTACTGTTTTCTCAGTTGCTTGAAACCTTTGAAGATAGTGGCCACAGATTCATAGTATCAGTAGTGTACAAATGAGAGTCTTATAATTTAATAGGGAGGGAAAGGCAGGGCTGGAACCTGAAAATTTAGATTCTGATTCCAGCCAAGTGCGCAAAATTAGTTTTGTCAGTTTTGTAAGCTTTTTAATGTCATCACAGAAAGATTGGTTTCAATATACTTACTGATATTACTTCCTGTTGTGGAGAAATTTTATGTGTTTTTAAAATGTTACTTGGAAATTTTATTACCTTAGTTCTGGACTCTGAATATTATCCTGGCTCCGCCGTACCACCGCTACCATCTGAAGATTTTCAGTATGAACATTTAGAACTTACTGATTTTTAATTTTTTAAAGAGTTATATTTTAAATGTATGTACACTGTTTAGACTATTTTAATATTATTTTAATCTTGGTATATTCATGAATAGGAATCAAATAATCTCTTTAGACCTTTGAGGGATTGTCTTTTTAACTGGAAAAAAAAAAAGTGTAGAACCAAAGGATTAAAGTGGAGTAATAGATTGTGATATGTCATAGAATTCTAATTTTTATACTAGCAATATATAATAAAATATTTAAGAAAAATAAATCTGGCATAACTGAAATCTGAAGTTGCTCATATATTCTTATTTAGAGGTACATTTCATTATGGTAGGCAACTTGAATTGCTTCATACTGGAAAATTTAATGTACCACTCAATTACTATTCTTTAGCCCAATTTAAAATAATAGATTGGAAGTAAGACCTTAATGCAGTGTAACCTTTGGAACATTGGAAATAGCCTGTTTCTTCCCAAATATCAGTATACAGTAAGGATATCAATTTTATCATAATACATGGGTAGATCTGTAATAGCATTTAGTATTTTACTATTACTTTGCTTAGTACTTAAAATTATTTAAATATACTGATTTTCTTCTCTCTTACTAAACTTATTCTAATATTAACATTAAAGATGGCAATGTTAGCACATTACTTAAAAATGTGTACTTGATTTTAAAGTTTTCTGATGACCTCATTCTGGTGAACGACTCGACTTAGTGATGTCTAAATAATGTATTACTTCTCGAAATGGGTGTTTTGATGGAATTTGAGACGGTAGATATTGTGATAAAATTCTCACTTTGCAAAGGTCTCCATTCTCTCTCTCTTCCTTAACAGTCATACTCTGTACAGCTGTGAAACTGTAATGAAAACATTGGGACTTTATTTGAGAAATTAGAAAAGGACTTCATAAAGAGTCTTACCTCTTCTTGTGATGCTACTTCTTAATGATAACCAGTGGCTTTTTCATTTATTATAAAAAGCAAATTTTCTATACAGGTGAAAATGTTTGCAGAAACTAATTTGCATACCCCTTCAAATTCCTTTTGGAATAAGGGAGAATACAAATAAATAGTAATAAAACTAATTTGCATGCTCTAAATAAAATGTTCTTCTTAATGGTGCTGGTGGAAGGTTTCCAATTTTTAGCAAAGCATTTATTTTTAAGAAACAAATTATATGGAAAGGTACTTTATTAAAAATATATAATGAAAAATGCCATATTGGGCAAGTTTATCTCATTCCTATTTCTTTTATTGATGACCAAATAATAGACCACCATTCAAGGTTTTATAAGCAGATCTTGATAATTTTGTCAGTGCTGTAGATACAGATATGTAGAAAACAATAACAGTTTTGATTTGGAATCAAGGCCTTAAATGGGTTCTCTGTTCCTTTGTCTGTATTGTCCATGGCTTCTCAAAATGTGGTTTGTAAGCCACCTGTTTCAAGAATCATCTGTGATGCTTCAGGGAGCATGGATTCCAGGGCCCCATCATAGAACTACTGTCTTAGAACTGATAACAAAAGCCTACAGTCCTCAGTTCAGTTCAGTTTAGTTGCTCAGTTGTGTTCGACTCTTTGCAACCCCATGGACTGCAGCACGCCAGGCCTCCCTGTCCATCACCAACTCCCAGAGTTTACTCAAACTCTGGTACTAACCTTGGATGCTTTGTATAGGCATTGAGAGTTGTGCACCAATGCCCTGGAGCAAAGGTCAGCTGACTTTTCTTGTAAATTGATAGATAAGTAAATATTTTCAACTTTATGGGGAATAGCAGCCCACTCCAATATTCTTGCCTGGAGAATTTCATGGACAGAGGAGCCTGGAGATACTGAGTGACTAACACACTTGTTTCAACTGCTCTTCTGCAATTACAGCACAGGAGCAGCAGCGATGATAAATAAACAAACGGGCTAGGCTGGACAGATTTGGCCCAGGAGTTTGTAGATCTCTGATAAAATCAAGATTCTAGACCAGTGGTTTTTCCTTTATGAAATCAATTTTAATCAGATTTTCTGGTAACTGAAGAAAATCTGTAAATATAAGAGGACTTCCTGGATATACATTAAATGAATTAATAGATGTCAAACCTTTTATAATATTTAAAGCCTTTTCTATATTACTATTAAGGAGAGTGTGATTATTTTGTTTGCAATATTTTATGTTATCTGCTTCTACTATTAGGTTCCTGTGGCGAGAGCAAGTATTCTTTGGCTAATTGGAGAAAACTGTGAACGAGTTCCTAAAATTGCCCCTGATGTTTTGAGGAAGACGGCTAAAAGCTTCACCAGCGAAGATGATCTTGTGAAACTGCAGATTTTAAATCTTGGAGCAAAATTGTATTTAACCAACTCCAAACAGGTAAGAGACTAATCGTTAGTCTACCTATGTGGAATTTGCTTTCTTCTTTGCTCTGATTAAGCAGCTATGTCCATTTATACATTAGACTGTCCATTCAACAGTTACCCGGTGCCTGTTTCTTTAAGATTTTACTTTAGATGGTAGTTGTGTAAAGAGACGATGTTCTGGTCTAGTTGAGGAGAAAAACATAAAAAAATGAAATAAGTACTATAATAGTGTATTGTGACACAGTGGAACTCCAGAGGAGAAAGTTATTGAAAGTCTGAAATAGAAGGAGGAGAGAGGTCAGTCAGAGTTTCATTCAAGATAAGACTCTTGACTAAGGGCTTTTAAGGAGTGGTTTACTATACAGAATAAGGAGGGAGGAGAGCAGGGGGTCAGAGTCGTGACAGCGTGGTGCCCCCAGGAAACTTAAAGCTGAGTTTCGAAAGGTAGGCAAGGGCAGGACTTGATCCTCCACGTGAAGGGAAAACCATTCAATATTTTTAATAGTAGTATAATTGACCATGTTTGCAGTTTAGAATATTCACTTTTTAAATCAGTTGACTGTGGAACTGTTGATTAGAGAAATAGCCTGTATGTATAAAATGCATAGAATCACTTCTGTGTATAAAATAGAATCTTTCTCATTCTTTTTCCTTTGTCTAAATAGCTGTTTAGATAAAGGAAAAAGAATGAGAAATTCTCAAGTAACTCCTTAAATTAATTTCTGTATATTTTCAGGTTGTCTTCATTCCTAATTGTGATGTGAATTGTATTAATATAGCTTTGGCTGATGGGTATATCAAATTTGTGACCAAATAATCGCAAATATTTTGAGCATATTTCTATGATTTAGATTTTATCTGTATATTTTAAGTCAGTCTTTGAAAGGAATCAGTTAGTTATTTCCAAGTGTCATGTAAGTTAATTCATGCGATGAGGTATTTTTTAAAAACTGAGTAAAAGGGGAAAACTGTGTTTGCTGTTGAGTCGCTTCTTCATTGATAAAAACACTGTTTTAGCCTGACATTCATTGTTTTTACTCTTCGTATGGTATTGTGAATGTTACCATGACACCTAGAATATATGATTTTTATGGTCTTATTGGAACAATGGGCTTCCCTGGTAGCTCACACGGTAAAGAATCCACCTGCAGTGCAGGAGACCTGGGTTTGATCCCTGGGTTGGGAAGATTCCCCTGGTGGAGGGGCATGGCAACCCTCTCCAGTATTCTTGCCTGGAGAATCCCCATGGACAGAGGAGCCTGGCAGGCAACAGTCCATAGGGTTACAAAAGAGTCAGACATGAATGAGCTACTAAACACAGCGCATCATAACAATGGTTTGGCTGCTATAGATAAATCTAGCTTATGGATTATCATCAAAGAAAAGTAATACAAAATTATTCTGTTATTCAACACTGAAGTAGTTATGTCTTACAGAACTAAATAAAGGTTCTTTGGAGCAGTAAATAACCAATAATAGAGCATAGTACTCTTATGTTCAGAAATTGTAAAGTATATTGAGCTACTAAACACAGCGCATCATAACAATGGTTTGGCTGCTATAGATAAATCTAGCTTATAGATTATCATCAAAGAAAAGTAATACAAAATTATTCTGTTATTCAACACTGAAGTAGTTATGTCTTACAGAACTAAATAAAGGTTCTTTGGAGCAGTAAATAACCAATAATAGAGCATAGTACTCTTATGTTCAGAAATTGTAAAGTATATTCCATAACTTTTTATTCAGTGACTTTGAAGACAACATAGTTTGCACTCAGCTGTTTTTTTTTTTTTTTTCCTTGAACTCATTTTTTGGAGCTGACCTTCTGAAGTGTTGTATTGTGTATTTTAGAATGATACTTCTAGATAACCATAATAGACTTGACCACCAGCTGATGAAACAGTTATGTTTAGGGAAAAAAAACTTATTGTTTTTAAATGAGTAAATATTTAAAAAGATGAACAAAGGTATCCTATAAGGTTGTGTTCTGTTCTCTAGTTTCTCATTTCTCAAGGAGTTTTAGAGAATTCATAAATGAGAATTAGCACTAAAAGAATAATGTTTAAGTTCCAATAGACAGCATTTTTAAGTTGCATGATTCATAATCTACTGGATATGAGATGAGACTAAAATTCTTGTAAATGTAAAAAAATATATTTTCTATACATGTTAATTTTAGCCGTCTTTAAAACTCAGCTAGGGAGACCAGGCCACAATGTTCAGAAACTGATTTGCCATGATGTCGCAATATTTGTAGATCCAACTTCCCTGTGGCCTAGATTGGTCAGTGAGCATTTTCAGAATTTTTATTGGATTACTTAATTATAGGGGATGTCTAGATTGATTTTTATCAGATATAGGAATTATATGCCTAAAAATAATTGAATAATAAACTTCTTTAATATCTCAAATGCCTTTCTTTAGTGTAAAAGAGATTTTGAAACTTAATCAACAGTCTGATTTTGGTAGTATTCAGTAAATTCCTACTGGTCAGCTGTAAACTCTGGGAAAATACAAAAAGGAAACAACTGCCTGAAGTCTCTGAAGAGTAATTAAAAGTGGGAAGATTCTGAAGGGAAATTGACACTTTTCTGGGTCTGATCCTGAATTCAGTCTTCAGTTGGCACTACACGTAGAGACTGAAACTCTGAAAGGAAACCCAGAGTCCTCCTGCCTGAGGAAGTAGAGGACAGAGTTTAAGGAACTCCCTGGTGGTCCAGTAGTTAGGACTCCTTGCTTTCACTGCTGAGGGCCCAGGTTCAGACCCTGTCAGGAAGCTAAGATCCTGCAAGCTGCTTTGGTGGGGTCAAAAAGAAAACTACCACCATAGATATTGAAAAGGAAGAATTTTAGAAAGGAAAGAGCCAGTGTGAGGAGCCTCAAACTCTGAATAATTCTGTCCAAGTCTCTGGACAAGATTTAGAGCAGCACAGTTAATAAAAAAGGGACTGAACTGCAATTTGAACAGCACTGAGGAGACAGTCTGTACTGTGAACCGAACCTAAAGTATAGCAAAGTTTAGGGTTTCTACAATTCAGCATTCATAATGTCCAAGATAAATCCCGATTTACTCAACGGAAGAACTCGAAGAGAGAATTACTATTTAATGGGTATAGAATTTCAATTTGTGAAGACATAAAAATTTCTGGAGATTAATGGTAGTAATGGTTGCATAACACTGAACTGTGTATTTAAAAATGGTTGCAGTGTAAATTTTATGTTTATTTTAGCACAATAATGAACAAGAATAGGAAAATGAGACCAGTTTTCAAGAAAACAAAAACCAGAAACCAACTTGTAGATGAATCAGATGTGGAAATTTTCAGGTATAAATTTGAAGCAACTTTTTAAAATGATTGATGACATAAAGGAAAATGTGTTCACAATAGATGAAAAGTGAACTCTTAGCAGAGAAATAAAAACTAATAAAAAAATAAATGGAAGTTCTAGAACTGAAAAATACAGTACCTGAAAAATCAACATTTTGTCTAGTATTACATATTCTTTAATATTTTAATTTTTTGGTATGGAGATATAAAGCTATTCATACAGTTTTAAAAAATTATGATAAATACTCTGTAGATGAACTTTTTCTGTAAGTTTCTCTAATTTTCTGACTTTGGGCTCTTTCAGTGGAAATTTAGAAAGCAGTTGGTATGTGATGAGCTCTTTAATGTCAATTACTGGAAGTCAGGTAGTAATCAAAAGTACAGGCTCCAACGTTAGACTGTCTGACTTCAAATACTGTTTTACCACTTACTAGCTACATAGTTTTGGACTGATTATACAGTCTACGTAAGACTTAGTTTCCTAATATGTAAGATGGGAGTTACAATAATATGGTCAGTTATTTCTAATTCAACATATATATTCCTAAAAATCATTATGCTTTATAGAAATGCACAAATCATAGGAATTATTGCAAAACTAGAACCAGAGATACAGCACTCAAAAAATTCATTGATGACACAGGCTCTATGCAGTGACATTTTTACGCTTTCTTGGATAAATTTTCTTGGCATTGAAAAAGCCAAGTTAAAACATATAAAGGTAAAACACTCAAGTTGACAAAAAAATCTGTATACTGTAAAATTTTTTAAAACTGGTTTTCTGTATACTTTCAATGAACTATGAGGAAGAGAAATTAAGGAAACAGTCTCATTTACCATTGGATTAAAAAGAATGAAATACCTAGGAATAAACCCACCTAAGGAGATGAAAGACCTGTACTTGGAAAACTATTAGACACTGGTGAAAGAAATGGAAGATGTCACAAACAAAAGGAAAGATATACCATGTTCTTTGATTGGAAGAATTACTTTTTAAAAAATGACCATACTATCCAAGGCAATCTACTGATACAGTGCAATCCTTAGCAAAATACCATTGGTGTTTTTCACAGAACTAGAATGAGTAACTTCAGAATTTGTATGGAAACAAATTCCAAATAGCCGAAGCAATCTTGAGAAAGAAAGAGCTGAGGGAATCATACTTCTTGAAATCAGATTGTATGTGAAAGTGAAAGATGCTCAATCATGTCTGACTCTTTGCGATCCCAGGGACTACACAGTCCATGGAATTCTCCAGGCCAGAATACTGGAGTGGGTAGCCTTTCCCTTCTCCAGGGANAAGAAAGAGCTGAGGGAATCATACTTCTTGAAATCAGATTGTATGTGAAAGTGAAAGATGCTCAATCATGTCTGACTCTTTGCGATCCCAGGGACTACACAGTCCATGGAATTCTCCAGGCCAGAATACTGGAGTGGGTAGCCTTTCCCTTCTCCAGGGAATCTTCAGATTGTGCTAGAAAGCTACCGTAATCAAGACAGTATGGTTCTGTCACAAAAACAGACATATAGGTCGGTGGAACAGAATAAAGAGCTCAGAAAAAACCCCACACACTTACAGTCAATTCATCTATAACAAAAGAGGTAAGAATATACAATGAAGAAAAGATAGACTCTTCAGTAAGTGGTGCTGGGAAAGCTAGATAGCTATCTGTAAAAGAATGAAATTAGAATGTTCACTATCACTGTATACAAAAATAAACTCAAAATGGGTTAAAGACCTAAATGTAAGACTGGATACTATAAAACTCCTAGAGAAAAACATAGGACACTCTTTGACATAAGTCACAATATTTATTTGGCTCCATCTCCTAAAGCAAAGGAAACAAAAGCAGAAATAAACAAATTGGACCTAATTAAACTTAAGAGTGCATCATGAGAAACGCTGGGCTGGAAGAAGCACAAGCTAGAATCAAGATTGCCAGGAGAAATATCAGAAACCTCAGATACGCAGATGACACCACTCTTATGGCAGAAAGTGAAGAGGAACTCAAAAGCCTCTTGATGAAAGTGAAAGAAGAGAGTGAAAAAGTTGGCTTAAAGCCCAACATTCAGAAAATGAAGATCATGGCATCTGGTCCCATCACTTCATGGGAAATAGATGGGGAAACAGTGGAAGCAGTGTCAGACTTTATTTTGGGAGGGCTCCAAAATCACTGCAGATGGTGATTGCAGCCATGAAATTAAAAAACTCTTACTCCTTGGAAGGAAAGTTATGACCAACCTAGATAGCATATTCAAAAGCAGAGACATTACTTTGCCAACAAAGGTCTATCTAGTCAAGGTTATGGTTTTTCCAGTAGTCATGTATGGATGTGAGAGTTGGGCTGTGAAGAAAGCTGAGCGCCAAAGAATTGATGCTTTTGAACTGTGGTGTTTGAGAAGACTCTTGAGAGTCCCTTAGACTGCAAGGAAATCCAACCAGTCCATCCTAAAGGAGGTCAGTCCTGGTGTTCTTTGGAAGGAACTATGCTAAAGCTGAAACTCCAGTACTTTGGCCACCTCATGCTAAGAGTTGACTCATTGGAAAAGACTCTGAGGCTGGGAGGGATTTGGGGGCAGGACGAGAAGGGAACGACAGAGAATGAGATGGCTGGATGACATCACTGACTCGATGGACTTGAGTTTGACTGAACTCCGGGTGTTGGTGATGGACAGGGAAGCCTGGTGTGCTGTGATTCATGGAGTTGCAAAGAGTCGGACATGACTGAGCAACTGAACTGAACTGAAACTTAAAAGGTTTTGCACAGCAAAGGAAACCATCAACAAAATGAAAAGACAATCCACTGAAAAGAAGATATTTGCAAATGATGTGATGAATATGGGGTTAATATCCAACATATATGAACACCTCATACAATTTGATATCAAAAAAGCAAACAACTTGATTGGAAAATGAGCAAAAAAACTGAATAAACATTTTCCCATTGAAGAAATGGAGGTGACCAACAGGCACAGGAAAAGATACTCAGAACTGCTAGTCATTAGGGAAATCTGGATGAAAACCACAGTGAGATAGCACCTCACACCTGTTAGAATGGCTGTAATCAAAGAGAACACCAATAACAAATATTGGCAAGGATCTGGAGAAAAGGAAATCCTTATACACTGTTGGAGGGAAGGTAAATTCATGTAGCCATGGTGAAAAACAGTTTGGCGATTTCTCAAAAAAACTAAAAATAGAACTATCATGTGACCCAGCAATTCAAATCCTGGGCAGATAGCCGACAAAAAAACAAAAACAAAAATACTAATCAAAAGATACACACACACACACACACAAAATACAAGATATGTGTACCCCAGTGTTCGTAATAGCGTTACTTGATAATTGCCAAGTTATGGAAGGAACCTAAATATCTATCAACCAGTGAATGAATAAAGATGTGATATACATATATATAGAGAGAGAGACAGAGGGAGAGAGGGAGGAGGGAGAGAGGGAGGGAGGGATGGATGGGTGGATGGAGGGATGG
>SJYX01017207.1:221471-274109 GCA_006410675.1 Oreotragus oreotragus
GGGAGAGAGGGAGGGTGGGAGGGCTAGATATAGATATATCAATATAATGAAACATGATATATAGTACATATACATATACTGTATAGTGTATTATTTGTGTGTGTATATATATACAAACACACACACACACACATATATATACACACACATGTGATATATGTCTATAATGGAATACTCGCTCATTCAGTTGCTTCAGTCATGTCTGACTCTTTGCGACCCTGTGGACTGTAGCCCACCAGGCTGCTCTGTCCATGGATAATGGAATACTACTCAGCCATAAAAGAGAATAAAATTTTTGCTATTTGCAACAACATGCATGGACTTGGATAGCATTATGCTAAGTGAAGTAAGTAAGACAGAGAATGACAAATACTGTGTGATATCACTTATATGTAGAATCTAAAAAGAACAACAAACTAGTGAATAAAACAAAAAAGAAGTAAATTCACAGATAGAGAGTATAACTGCTGGTTACCAGTGAGGAGAGGGAAGGGGGAGCGGTGACAAAGAGATGGTGGGAAAGGTTGTTACAGGATTTTCTGAAATCATCTCTGTGAAACTTTTGAAAACTGTAAAGCAGTATAGACTTTAAAGTCATTTAATAAAATTTTTTAATAAAAAAAAATTTAAAGTCCTAGTCGTGGAATGATGAAAATTGATTAGCTAGAAGACTAGTGCTGCTTACATTTGCCTCTGATATATGTTAAGAATTCTGTGTAGTTCCCCTAAATTTGCCAAACACATTTGCTAGTATCCTTCTGTTTAAAAGTTACAACCATGTGGAACCAATTTTAGATGCGGAGTCCTGTATGTTTCTTAACATTCCATAAACAAATATATGTGTAAGCTGATGTTAGGACTATAAGATAACTTTTTCATTATTTTGTGTTGACCTATATAATATTTGAAGAAGGCTGCTGCTGCTGCTAAGTCATTTCAGTCTTGTCCGACTCTGTGTGACCCCACAGATGGCAGCCCACCAGGCTCCCCCATCCCTGGGATTCTCCAGGCAAGAACACTGGAGTGGGTTGCCATTTCCTTCTCTAGTGCGTGAAAGTGAAAAGTGAAAGTGAAGTCATTCAGTCGTGTCTGACCCTTCGCGACCTTCCAGGCTCCTCCGTCCATGGGATTTTTTTCCAGGCAAGAGTACTGGAGTGAGTGACCATTGCCTTCTCCATTGAAGAAGGCTGTTGTTGAGCAAATAGTTTTTACCAGTTTATTACTTGTCAAGAGTATTTAGGTAAAAATACGATGCCCATGTTTTGAGAAGTTTTTTTAGAATTTTGAATTTCTTCATATTTACAAAGCATCCCCCCCCCAATTTTTTTTCCCAGAAACGATTCCTTAAACAGGAAAATAATATGACATAAAAATTGAATACAAAGCTGTATATATGCTATTGAATATTTCTGTTATTTATGGTACATTATAATATTCTCTTCATCTTGTATGATTTTTTTTTTAATAAAACCCATTTGAACGTACTGTTGAATGTCCAGTCTGGTTTTGATTGAGCCTTCAGTCATATTGAAATGCCGTGATTGTTTACATGATCGTGTCTGTCTTCTTTGTTACTGTTGCCCAGGACAGATCTGATTTTTATCTGTTGTTTCAGTGTCCCATCCAGTGTAGGCTTTATCCCAGGGTTTTCATCTTTAATGAAGCTGTTATTGTTCAGTCGCTAAGTTGTGTCCAGCTCTTTGCAACCCTATGGACTGCAGCACACCAGGCTTCCCTGTACTTCACTGTCTCCCAGAGTTTGCCCAACTTATGTCCACTGAGTCAGTGATGCCGTCTACCCATCTCATCCTCTGCCACTCCCTTCTTCTTTTGCCCTCAATCTTTCCCAGCATCAGTGAGTAGGCTCTTCATATCAGGTGGCCGAATCACTGGAGCTTCAGCATCAGTCCTTCCAATGAATGGATATTCAGGGTTGATTTCCTTTAGGATTGACTGGTTTGATCTCCTTCTGTCCAAGGAGAGTTGCATTAAAATAAGACAGAGTCAGTTTGTAAGTTTCCATGTTGTACTTCTGACCTTTGCCATGATTTTGTCTAGTGGCCTGTGAAACATAAGTGTGGTGAACAGAAATTTCATTTAAAAATGAGAAACATTTAAATGGAAAGACTTTGTCTTTCTTTTCTCAACCTTTTAGAGATACAGTATGACTAACCTTTCCTGTTGAGAGCAACGTGTAGGATGTGTACTGAGAAAACAAAGCGTGCCCTGATAAGGCAGGCCCCTCTTTTTTCCAGTGGTGGTGACATAAGTGTTGAAGTGTTTTATCTAGTGGTAACTTGATGGTAACCAGCATGTTGTGTCACAGCCTGTGCAAAGCATTAAGCTCCCAGCTGTCAGTGGCTGGAGTAAGAGAAAAACATGGGAACTTAGGGGTTGGTTGTCGACGAAATATGTGCAGGAGATAGAGATAGAACAATCTTGCTGTGTACTATTCAAGAGAGTGGTCAGGGCACTCTTGCTACAGTAGTTTTGTCATTTACTGTGTACTGTAAATCTAAAACCTATTTATTTTATTATTTGGCGGTTCTTTTTTTTTTATTTTGTTATAAATCCAGCAGCAACAAATTCTTAAAACTTGAAGTGTATATTTAATGAAGAATGAAGTAGAGAATTTCTGTATCATTTAACCTGCAGAAAATGTTCATCAGCATGTACCATCTACCACGAAAATCATAGTGATACCACTAACCACACAACAAACTGAAGATAAGATAAATCTGCTAAAACAGGATCAGCATCTGTTTTCAAAACTGGAAGTTATTTAGGAAGACTGGGCCTCAAGGGTGACGATTTAATGTATACAGGTGCTAAATATATTTACATCCCTTTCTGTGAGACATGATCTCATATAGATCAAGTAACTTTAAAATTTAGTTTTGTTTATTTTTATTACAAGTTTTTTTTGCACATATGAGGAATGAAGCAATGACAGTTATTGTACTGGCTCCATTAGCAGAAAAAGGACCCAAATGATACTGCTGGTTTTCAAATAAAAAAACAATTAATTCCAATAATAGACCATTTTTACTCAAAGCTTTTGTACATTTCTTCTGTCAGTGTAAATGGAATCTGAGTAAAGCTGTTGAAAGTTTATTCTGTCAAAATCGCTGTAAAATGCTATTGTAAATTTAAAAGCCCCAACGTGGCTTTCACTGAACGAATGTTGTCATGGTAAAAGCAACATTCTTATTAAATTAAGAAAACTATGGAACAGAAATATTTTGGGCATTGGTTGTGGTGCATGCAAACTCACTCTGCTTATTTTACCAATTGAAATAAAACTATAATGGTCAAATATACTGATACTTGATATGTGTGGTTTAACCTGTAGAATTCTTGTGATGAAGCTAATACTGAAAAAGCACACTTCAGCATGACAGCACACACTCATACTCAGTTTTTGCTGCATGTGACCAGCAGGATTTTAGAAATGTGATATTGTGAAAAACTACCTTGTAAATTAGCCTGTGTTAAATACTGGCTTTTTTTGCCTGGATTAGGTGGGTGGGTGCATGGGGAGTAGATTAAGTGAGATTTTTGTGTATTGGTTAGATTTTGATTCAAAATCATTTGGAAACCTTTAAAGTGTTTACCAGGTAGAATTTCAACAACCTTAAGCTTTTGAAAACTTTAGCAAAATAGCAGTTCTTGGAAACAAATCTTGCAAAGAGAGTGACATTGAAATATATCCCGATAAAAACAAAGGAAGAATTGAGCAAATTAAGTGATAAGAGCTAATAATTTATTGTAGAAGTTCTTTCATTTGCAATATTTCAGCGGAGCTCTATTTTAGTTGGTAAAGTTTATATTTTATATTAGAATGAAATGAAATTGAGAAGGCAGTTGATTTTGCAGTAACTAAATTTGATGAAGTATTAAACTATAGAGAATTATTCAAAAGTTTTATCTCATAAAGATAGTTTCATTGGAGGGAAAAAATTTAAATATCTAGACTTGAAATATTTACAAATTTTAACATGAAAATATTGAGAATATCCTTTATTCAACAGAATTTTTTCTATGCTTATTGGATCATTCCAACTGTAAAGAGGGCATTTTCTCCATTCAAAATATTAAGTTCTGTAGCGAAGAATAAGTTGGAAATGTCAATACTTTCATAATTAGTGATCATAAAATTCCATTTTGAAGATAATAAGTTGGAAATGTCAATACTTTAATAATTAGTGATCATAAAGTTCCATTTTGAAGATAATTCCATTTTGAAGACATAAAATTACATTCTTTAGATAAATACCAATGACTTGGTTTTAGAGACAGAGCTAAGAAATTGATTAAGGTATGTGAATAAAGAGGTATGTGAATAAATTAATTATTCTGTTTATGTTTTTAATGTATCATGGGACCTGGATATGTTTTTCTCTTTTAGAATTTTAATTTTGCTATAATTATTTCATAACCCACCAATATAATAAAGCAAGTTTTATAGTCAATAAGTGCATATTATGGAAATTGCATAATCTTAATAACTTAAAATTTTCTATCTCACTTTAAATAGAGTCAGTTAATATTTCAACTAATTAACTTGCTAAAAATTAATTTTAGAGACTAGAAATAAAAGCAAGATGAATCATTCCACTAGCTTAAAAAAGTGCTGCAATGAATAGACTTTTTTATCTGATTTATTCTAGTTGCATATTCTAAATCCCAACATTCAAATATACTTTAGAGAGTTAACTTAGTTATGAATTCTGACTACAGTTGAAGAAACTTAACAGTAGGATGTATTTTCCAGTTTATCTCAGCAAATTGATTACACAGTCCAGTGTACCTTGGATTGACCTAGGTTATTTACTTGGTGACTGTTTTGCTGATTGTCCTTAAAAAATCAATCATAGAAATTTTCTTATGTGTCGTTGAACCAACCTAGTCTAATAATTAGTGAATAGCAGTTGTTGTTAACCAAATTTAGAGTAGCTCTATTAACATTTTTCATCTGTATTTTTTGTAGTTCTATTTTAGTAAAACTAGGTTAATGGTTTTTAAATAGATTGTCACTGAAAGAAGGTTGCTTTCTATCCAAATCAATTATCTTAATGAATTAATATTGTAAAAGAGTTTGCCACACCATTCCTGTATCTTACTGGTATAGAACTATCTTTAGCTCTACCTGACTTGATGGATTTTATTGTTTTTAATCCATTTCTAATGTCTATAAAATGTTCTAATGTAGATGTTTATTTTTTCCATGTATTATGAATCCTGTTTATAGTTAGAATTGTATATGTGTAACCTTCTAAATTAAAATTATGCTTTTTCAATAAAGTAACGAGTTGAAAATACAAACCTATTTTGTTAACATTTCAATTTGGTTTAATTATTATTAAAATTATCTCAATATATGTTAATGTACAGTCAAAAATTGACTTAGGAAATCTTATTAGAATGTAAAAGCTACTATAATAAGTTGTTCCCTAACATAAATAAATAAATGACCAATATTACTAGAGGCCATAAGCAATATGGGGAAAAAAATGGAAGGAGTCTTTTATCCTAGTTTTTAGAGGGCATCAGCAGCTTGCTTTTATGAAAAAGTAACAGCTAAATGCACTGCAAATAATTTGCAGTAATCCAGTTCAGTGATTCATGTGTCTGCTTTAATGGGTCATAATTCAGGGTAAAGTAACTGAGTGCAGTCAGAGTGCAGACACTGCTTATGCCAGGGACAGTATCTCTTCATAAAACACACCTCAGGAGAAGCAGTTTGCCAGCCCCCTAATACTCTCTGATGTTTTGATGTCCTGCATATTTTTCCGATTAAGTTTTGAGTGCCATGTTTTTAGTTGTATTTCCACATTCATTATTCTCACGTAGACCCTTCAGCGGGTTTGCCATATATGATTATTTTTTTAATGATGCCTTTCTTTCCACTTCAGCAGTTTAATAATCTAGCACATGGCTGCTTCTCAGTACTCAGCATTCACCTCCCCAATACTGAAGAGGACATGTGCTTTGGCTTCAGAATTCCATTTGCAGTGTTAGAAATGCATATTCCCTATGGAGCAACATTTGTTTGACATAACCATTCATTTTTATTACCTCTTTAAATATGTTTATCCAGAGTTATCAATAATCATAAATAACTGTATTCTCATCTTGTTCTGTTTTTTTCCAACAGACAAAATTGCTTACCCAGTACATATTAAATCTCGGCAAGTATGATCAAAACTACGACATCAGAGATCGTACAAGATTTATTAGGCAGCTTATTGTTCCGAATGAGAAGAGTGGAGCTTTAAGTAAATATGCCAAAAAAATATTCCTGGCGCAGAAACCCGCACCACTGCTTGAATCTCCTTTTAAAGGTATTATTATCAGAATATACCTACAGAATATTATATATTATCTTAAAAATTATGATATTATATCCCATTTCTAACATGTTTAAAATTTATCTCTTAGAAAATATGTGATTAGTATGTATAAATATATCAATACAAAAAGTGTGCTTTCTATTAATTCATCTTTTCTCCGATACAAGCTTTTATATTAGTTCAAGTTTATGTTTTTATAGGCCTTATTTACCTAAATAATTTCAATCTTCTGATGTTTATTCTTACCAAATGATTTGACTGAACAATAGATAAAAGCTGTGTTGTTTTTGCAGACTTCATTTCTGGTTTAAATAGATAGCTTTGTTTNCTTTTATATTAGTTCAAGTTTATGTTTTTATAGGCCTTATTTACCTAAATAATTTCAATCTTCTGATGTTTATTCTTACCAAATGATTTGACTGAACAATAGATAAAAGCTGTGTTGTTTTTGCAGACTTCATTTCTGGTTTAAATAGATAGCTTTGTTTAATAAGGGATACATAATTCACCTTAATAGTGAGTTATTAAATATTCTATGTACACTTTTCTGGAAAGAATTATTTCATAGAAGTATTCCTTTATATTTGTTTGCTTTTCAGAGATGGAAATTGACTTATTTTCCCCAGGTTTTTAAAAGGAGTAATTTATCAGTTTCACAGGTAGCCATTACAATGGGAATCAAATGATTATATACTTTGGTTTTCATATTGTTTCGTATTTAATTGTTGTAAAGGGATAAAAAGCAGTTCAGTTTTGTAATAAAACTATTAAAATTCTGAATGTGTTGGTGGCAAGACATGTATATGGATTGTTTAACTGTGCTGTCATTCTTAATATTCACAGTAAAGTAATTTTTAGAGAAGCTACATATCAGAGCAACACCTCTAAACACACTGACTGATTAGCTTTTTTATTGACCATTATCGGGGAGATTATTGTAATCTATGGACTGAAATCAGTTTTTTTGACCTGTGAAGAGTTTCCTAGTTTATATTTATTCCTTGACATTTGAGGTAATATGCCAATTACCTTGAGCTCTTATTAGGATTGTTCTCTGTTATATGCAGCTCAGATTGTTTATTTTATATTTTCCTTTATTTTAATAGATAGGGATCATTTCCAGCTTGGCACTTTATCTCACACTCTCAACACCAAAGCAACTGGGTACCTGGAATTATCTAATTGGCCAGAGGTGGCGCCTGACCCATCAGTTCGAAATGTAGAAGTAATAGAGTTGGTAAGCTGACCTTTCTGAAATTAATTTTGTCAAGCAGTAGGAGATTCTAGAATAGCTGCTGTTTTGTATAAAA
Organism: Oreotragus oreotragus; assembly: GCA_006410675.1. Taxonomy (NCBI): domain Eukaryota; kingdom Metazoa; phylum Chordata; class Mammalia; order Artiodactyla; family Bovidae; genus Oreotragus; species Oreotragus oreotragus. The sequence goes on from SJYX01017207.1 coordinate 229,135, forward strand.
GCTTCTTTGAGGGTGTTGAAAACTGAACATTGTTCTGGTATTTCTAAATGTAATGTGTTAGACATGTCTTGCTGCTGTGGACACTAAATATTGTAGTATTCCTACGTCATTGTACATGTACTGTTCCTTTTCTTCAAGGAAACAGAGAATTGAATTCTCTGCATCAGTGCCACTCACATTTGTGGTACTGCATTTGTAGCTGTGCAGATTCAATTTCTAAGGTATTTAGTTTCATTGAGTTGAGCTTTTCCCACTTAGTTTAGAGACTCATAAGCTTCCTGTCAATATTTTCCAAATCATTTTTGCTATCTGTTCCAGAAACCATACAAAGTGTTCTTTTGGCTTTTCTAAGGAACCTTTTTCACATGAAGCCAAATATAAATAGGAAGCATTATGTACCAAAAATATCCTTGAACAAGGTCACAATTAATGAATAATATATTGCTTCACATTAAAAAAAAAAAGTCTCTGTATAAATACTCTTTTCCTAGGTCTTTATAACGTGCTGGCCACTAAAATAAGAGAATTGATGTTCTTTCCTAGTATCATCTCTTTCTTATATAAACAAGAAAAATAAGGAGAGGAGTCTTCTGATTGTCTTTAGAGGTTGATTATGTGAAATGTATCTGATATTTTTTTAAAATAGAATTAATAAAAAGAATAATTATGTATTACATCCTGGGTGCCTTTCCAGTACAGCACATATATTGAACTAGGATTCAGGTAACTAGTCTTTATCTATAATTCCTATGAGAAAGTCAGTTAATCTTGCCTACTGACTTTTCCCTATACAGTGGGGAAAAAACTGTCTTCCTTTAAATAGAAGAATTCCGTACCCACACTTTGCAGCTTGTAGGGTCTTAGTTCCCTGACCAGAGATTAAACATGGGCCACAACAGTGAAAGTGCCAAGTCCTAACCACTAGACTGCCAGGAAATTCCTGGGGCACAGCCATTTAATTTGACTGCTTTGAAAAGTATGTTTCTCTTAACTACTCAAACTTATCTGGCTTCAGAGTGTGGCCAGGGCAGTAATAACCAGTAACTAACCCTGGTAGTGTTCTTTGATAATATTTTATAATCATTATTTGTTTAAGCCTCATAATTTATTATTGTAAGTGATGGTTGTTATTCCCGTTTTGCAGATGACGAAACCAAGGTTCAGAGAACCTAAGTAAATTGCCCAGGTTCCCATAGCTAGTAAGTGATAGAACTGGGATACCACTTCCTATCTGAGTCCACTGTTCCCACTCTCACTGCATTTTATTATGTAACATGCTGAGAGGAAGCTTGAGCTTGTTGCAATTCTGACTGTCCTTAGTATTTGTTAACACCACTGTTTTCAGGTTGTGACAAATTATCTCTATTTAGAGATGATTTTTTTAAATATAAGACTAACAAGTTCCATATTTCTCCTTGCAACTAAGTTTGGTGATTTCTCCTCAAATATACATAACTACTCTTAAGTATTCTTCAAAAAGATTGGCTTATTTATGAAACATTTGGTCAGATACTAGAATACAAAGAGAATGTTCTTTGTTGTAAGTAATACTCTCTCCTAATTTCTTTTGCCTGTTTGTTGTTTTTATGGTTCTGTCCCTTTTCATTATTAGATACTTAATGTTTTGGCCCAAGCAGAATCATCCTTTTATCCTACCCCTACTTCTGCCCTTATCCCTTCTCCTTGCTGCCCCAATCCACAAAAAAAAAAAAAACAAAAAAGTTAAATAAAAATATCATCTCAGAAATTGATAGCAATGCCATGCAATTTAATTTGGTCTCAGCAGTGTTCTTATATTGGCTGATAGATTGGTTGTTTGGCTGGCTTCTTCCATTTTCTTGTGCTCTTCTAAGCATTAACTACCTATAGGGACAGTACTTGAATAACCTATTTTCTTATGTTCATTTCACCTGTCCAATTGAACAGAGACAAATTGATTTCTTTTTCATTTTGCTGACTACATTGTGGAAATTAATAATTGGTAACTTATTATGGAGAATAATTATAACTGATGGAACTTGGTTAGAAAAAACTCACTCTCCATTGATGCCATGTAGAAAATAGTTTCAGTCTGCTTGTCTCTGGACACATTGACTTGAAATTATACTATAAAGACTTAATTAAATATAAAAATAGCATATATAGTTTTATTATCAAATTTGGCTGCAGTAGTGTAGAAAGTGGTGTTCTTTCTTGCCTTTCATTCTACCTCATCCCTCTCTAAAGTTGCATCAATGTATTTATGTACATAATATATGTGTGACCCTAGTCTTACTATAAAGTCGTCTTACAGGGTCATGTCTTATTACTATGAAATTTAACTTAGCAAGAATAACAGCCTAAGTTTAGACAATCTAATATTTTAATCAAAACAATATGGAACCTAGTCACACTGACACTAGAAGTCACTGCATCACACATTTCCATTTCCAGGATATTAGCTACTATATATATTATGCCACTAGTAAATTTTCAAGATTCTTTGCAATATTTGTTTTTACTTGGTTCTAGAAGATCCTTTTCTCTCAGTTTTGCATATCAAGGGTATTTTGCTTTATAAACACATCTACTATCAATATTTTATCTTATATTGAAACTTTCAAATTAGTGCTGTTATTTTTTTTCCTCTTCTCTTTACCCTTTTATTTCCTTTGCTAAGAATGATACAATTACCATAGTCATAACAGACCATAACAAAAATTAAAACACGTATTAGTCTTTACCTTTTAAAACCTTAAACTCCATGAATAGAGAATCCATGGCCCTGTTGAAATATTATGCCCCTCTGAGCATAGGCGCCTGATTTTCTTTATATGATGACTTAGTCTAAGGACAAGACTAAGTCATCATATAAGGAAAATAATAACTTTTTTTTCATAAATTGATCTGACACACATTTTACTAGCCTGCAGAAAAATATATTTGTTTGGATTTAAGAAAAATATGAATTTTATTATAGGAGAACTTTGTTTATAGAGTACTGTCTTTATTCATATCTGGAGGACAGAGCATTTTAAACATACATAAAAATCAGTATTGTTGATCTTATGTTAGTATCTTACTCAAATATATTTGAGTAATTTTTGCTCATTTTTCTATTATTGTCCAGATAGTAATTTTCCAGATTACAAGCTTACCTTTGTAAGCAACATATCTTAAGCCCATAAGCCCTCTACAGCAGTGGTTTTTCAACCTAGCTTTATACTATATTCATATGGAGATCTTAAATCTGTCAGACCTGTACCAGACCAATCAGAATCTTGGGAAGTGGGTCCCAAGTATTAGCATTTTTAGCATTAGTATTTTTATTATTGATATTAATATTTTAAAAAAGTATTCTCAGGTGATTCTGACAGACATCCAGTGCTGAGAACCATTTTGAATAAGAACCTCAGTCTTACTGTAAATTTCTTTACAACAGATGGTACCCTAGCAGACTGGCACATAGTAAAAACTCTGAAGTATGATAAATAAATGTGTCTTAACTGTTCTTGACCTTTTAAAAAATACACATTTCCTTGGCCTTTAAAAGAGAGTGTATGAAACATCATTTAACTTTTTCTTAATGAATCAAAGTCACACTTATGAAAATAATTTATTTTACTTCAATACACTGTATTAAAGTTTTTAAGGGTCTGTCACCCAACTAATAGTTTTTGTGCCAGACACATTTGAGATATATCAGTGTACAAAATATTCAAACATCTCTGATATCCAGATGCTGATGTTCTTGCAGGGATAGACTGATAATTACAATAAATATATAAATTGTATACAGTAGTATATTAAAAAATAATAAGTGCTATGACCAAAACAACAACAAAATTAGTGCAAAGGCTCCTCCGTCCCTGGGATTCTCCAGGCAGGAATACTGGAGTGGGTTGCCATTTCCTTCTCCAGGAGATCTTCCCAACCTAGTGGTCGAACTTGGGTCTCCCGTATTGCAGGCAGACGCTTTTCCATCTGAGCCACCAGGGAAGTAAGATCAGCCTCCACGGGGGGTTGAAATTTTCAGTAGAGCGGTCCTCCCTGAGGTAGCCCTTGTACAGTCTTGAAAGAAGGGAGGAAATGAGCCATGCGGTCGTCTGGGGTGAGGGTGCTGGAAGTAGGAGCAGCTTTGGAGAAAGGCTTAGTGGTCGAACTTGGGTCTCCCGTATTGCAGGCAGACGCTTTTCCATCTGAGCCACCAGGGAAGTAAGATCAGCCTCCACGGGGGGTTGAAATTTTCAGTAGAGCGGTCCTCCCTGAGGTAGCCCTTGTACAGTCTTGAAAGAAGGGAGGAAATGAGCCATGCGGTCGTCTGGGGTGAGGGTGCTGGAAGTAGGAGCAGCTTTGGAGAAAGGCCTCCAGGAGGAGCACGTCTGGGGTGTTTGAAGACACTGTGATAAGTGGCTGGAGGGAAGTGGGCAGGAGTGAGAGCAGCTGCAGGAGTCAGGTAGGCCTGACAGGTTTTTATCGTAAGGGCTTCATTTGTTCTAAGTGAATGGGAAGCCTTTGCAGACCTTTTCAGAGAAAGAGGGGCTTGATTGGAATTAATGAAATCATTCTAGCTGCCGTTTTGAGCCAACTTGGAGTGGGGGTGAGAGATGGAACTAGACACAAGAGAGCCAGTCAGAGACTACTGTGATGATCTGAGAGAGAGAGAGATGGCTCTGAGTAAGGTGGTAAAGGACCAAGGGGCCTATAGGCTTTCTTGATGGATTAGATATCTAGGATATGACAAACACACAAAGAATTACCCCAGGGTTCAGGCTGTTGAGATGGTACAGGCTATTTGTTGCCTACACTAAATGTTTTCTTTATTTTATTTTTTTAAAAAACCTCAGTATCAAGGTAACTCAGCTGATAAAGATTCCACCTGCAATGCTGGGGAGACCCTGGTTCTATCCCTAGGTTGGGCAGATCCCCTGGAGAAGGGATCGGCTACCCACTCCTATATTCTTGGGCTTCCCTGGTGGCTCAGATGATAAAGAAGCCACCTGCAATGCATGAGACCTGGGTTCAATCCTTGGATTGGGAAGATCCCCTGGAGGAGGGCATGGCAACCCATTCCAGTATTCTTGCCTAGAGAATCCCCACAGACAGAGGAGCCTGGCAAGCTACAGTCCATGGGGTTGCAAAGAGTCAGACAGACATGACTGAGCAACTAAGCACAGCACGCAGAACATCAAGCTGTGAAGCTGAATTTCCTACTGCTCTTACTATGCTGCCCCTAATTGCCCTTATCTCTTCTAGACTGTCTTACTTCAGCTTAAATCTTCTATAGGCCAATGAATACAAAAGTATTTAAAATTGTATGTTACATATAAGGTTGTGGATCTAAAATAATAGGTTCTGAGTGAGAGTTCATGTTTCTCTAATAGGGGTAGTGGGAATCCAGACTTCTCAGTGTTGTCTTTTCTACTGAGGCTTTAAACATCCTTCTGGTTTCACAGAGTATTCCGAATGATTAAGTCTGCCTGAAGACTAGATCCCTTAATGAGAATTCCTAGATATTTACATTTTTACTTTTTTTAAATCAGGCAAAAGAATGGGCCCCAGCAGGAAAAGCAAAGAAAGAGAACCCTGATAAGAAATTTTATTCCGAATCCGAGGAGGAAGAAGACTCTTCCGAGAGCAGCACTGACAGTGGTGGGTTTTAATTCATCGGAAAGCCCTATTCACCGTGGCTTATCGGCCGCGCTTCCTATAGAGCAGTGAGGCCCAGAGCACAACATTCAGCCCGCAGGTTTAGGTGAAGTTTATACGATTGAAACGGTTCCTTTCATTTACACATCAAAGTAATGTTGACATGTAAGTTTTGAAAGTAATTTCTAACCGCTTTTTTTTTGACATTGCCTCTTAGACCCATAACTAAAAAGTGATAGAATTGAAAAAAGAGCTCATGCTTTTCTGAATTCTAACCCACACTGCCTGGGATGTTCATTAACGTGTTGAAAGACATAAATTTACATTTTGGTAAGCCTTTGTTTTCAGTATGTGACAGATTAGTCTGTGGTGCGTTATTTTCTGAAGTAATAAGCTGAAAAATGGGGGAAATTACTTCAATCCAAACAGTTAATGCTAAAAATATGGAATTTCAGAAGTGATATAGACCATTGAGAAAGATATGTTGTGTAGTTAAGACTGTCTCATAGAGATATTTGTCTCCATCCCATTTATTCACAAGCTCATATTCTATTTAGAGTCTAACCTTTTTCAGTATGTATTTGAAATATTCCAATAACATTATGGCTTTTCATGGCATTGTCTGAAGTATAGTAGGGATAGTAAGAGTTCCCTTCTAGCTACCAGAAGAAACAGAAAACTTTTCTCATTAGAAGATACCAGTTTCTTTCCAGTGAACACGTCTTCTTGAAGATAAACAAATTTCCTCAAGGATTTTTCTAACTTGAAAAATTTAAGTAAATGATGCCTGAAATGAACTGGATCCAGATTTGTTTTGAACTCCCATAAAAACATGAAAAGTAACAGCATAAGCCAGTTATCTAAGTTAACATGTATGTGTGCTTAACTTTGACTTCACAACAAATTCATAACACCTTTAACGAACAGTTTTGTTTTCTAAAGTTTGGATAAAATAAATTTTGGTCTTTGTAAAAAGTCACAATGGGACTTCCCTTGATGCCTCAGTGAATGGGAATCCACCTGCCAGTGCAGAGGACCCGGGCTCGATCCCTGGTCTGGGAAGACCCCATATGCCTCGGAGCTGGTATAAGGTCACGTGCCACAAGGGCTGAGCCTCCACGCTGCAGCTACTGAAGCTGGTGCACCACGGCGAGAAGCTCTTGTGCCCAATGAAGGGGAGCCCTTCCTCGCCGCAGCTTGAGAAGACCCATGCAAGGCAGCAAAGGTCTAGCACAGCCAAAAAAAACAAAATGATAGATTTTTTTTTCTTTTCTTATGAAATGATAAAAAAGAAAAATTTTAAAGCTCAAGGTAATGAGTGCCTTATCATGTGGTAACACTGTTGAGCTGTAATCACCTTTACTCGTTTCAAATCATTTAATCTTCACAGCAGCTCTGTGATGGAGCTTTGCTGGAAAGAAAAAAAAAGCCAAGACCCAGAGAGGTTGAATAACTGCTCAGTCTTACACCTTGGTATGTGGATTTGAACATGGACTTTCCAGCTTGAAAACTCATACTTATCACTCTCAGTTCAGTTCAGTCACTCAGTCGTGTCCGACTCTTTGTGACTCCATGAATCGCAGCACGCCAGGCCTCCCTGTCCATCACCAACTCTTGAAGTTGACTCAGACTCACATCCATCAACTCAGTGATGCCATCCAGCCATCTCATCCTCTGTCGTCCCCTTCTCCTCCTGCCCTCAATCCCTCCCAGCATCAGAGTCTTTTCCAATGAGTCAACTCTTCGCATGAGGTGGCCAAAGTACTGGAGTTTCACCTTCAGCATCATTCCTTCCAAAGAAATCCCAGGGTTGATCTCCTTCAGAATGGACTGATTGGATCTCCTTGCAGTCCAAGGGACTCTCAAGAGTCTTCTCCAACACCACAGTTCAAAAGCATTAATTCTTCGGCACTCAGCTTTCTTCACAGTCCAACTCTCACATCCATACATGACCACTGGAAAAACCATAGCCTTGACTAGACAGACCTTTGTTGGCAAAGTAATGTCTCTGCTTTTCAATATGCTATCTAAATTGGTCAAAACTTTTCTTCCAAGGAGTAAGCGTCTTTTAATTTCATGGCTGCAGTCACCATCTGCAGTGATTTTGGAGCCCCCCAAAATAAAGTCAGCCACTGTTTGCACTGTTTCCCCATCTAGGTCCCATGAAGTGATGGGACCAGATGCCATGATCTTCGTTTTCTGAATGTTGAGCTTTAAGCCATCTTTTTCATTCTTCTCTTTCACTTTCATCAAGAGGCTTTTGAGTTCCTCTTCACTTTCTGCCATAAGGGTGGTGTCATCTGCATATCTGAGGTTATTGATATTTCTCCCGGCAATCTTGATTCCAGCTTGTGTTTCTTCCAGTCCAGCATTTCTCATGATGTACTCTGCATGTAAGTTAAATAAGTAGGGTGACAATAATACAACCTTGACTTACTCCTTTTCCTATTTGGAACCAATCTGTTGTTCCATGTCCAGTTCTGACTGTTGCCTCCAAAAGAATATAGAGATTCCTAGCTTTTTGCTGTGTGATACGTAAATTAATCTTCATAGAGTAGATACTAGTATTTACCTATTAGAATACTATTTTAACTAGAGGTTATGTTCTTCCCTGGGGACACTTCATCAGATAGATCATAGGCCAGGATGGTTGGATGGCATCATCGACTCAATGGACGTGAGTTTTTGCAAGCTCTGGGAGATGGTGAAGCACAGGGAATCCTGGCGTGCTGCACCCCACGGGGTCACAAAGAGTGAGATACAACTGAGTGACTGAACAACAGCAACATACTCCTCCCTGAGGACACGTCATCAGATAGATGATAGGCTAGGAAAACAGTGTGTCCTCTTATCCAGGATACAACTCCGCACGTGTCATCGTTTCAACTACCAACAAATTATGCTTCCTGTTTAAAATACACAAAAACATGCTGTATATGGGGCCTCCCTGGTGGCTCAGAGGTTAAAGCATCTGCCTGCAACGCGGGAAACCCGGATTCGATCCCTGGGCTGGGAAGATCCCCTGGAGAAAGAAATGGCAGCCCACTCCAGTACTCTTGCCTGGAGAGTCCCATGGAGGGAGGAGCCTGGTAGGCTACAGTCCACGGGGTCTCAAAGAGTCGGACATGACTGAGCTACTTCACTTCACTTCTTCAGTAAGCCCTAATATGCCATAATTTATACATGAAAGTTTTAACTGTGTAGCTCCTCAGTGTAACTTTATCATTTCTTTGACTTAGGAAAGACTCTTAAACTAGCTAAAACAAGTGCTTTTTGATTAGTGATTTTGCTTTGTTGACTTTGAATTAAGGAATTTTTGAAGATGATTTGAACAGCTCTTTTCCCTCTCAAAATTTGTTCCTAAGATTCAATAATCCCTTCTATTTCTCTAAATAAAATTTCCCATTATAAGTAGAGGAAATAAAATTATTTCTTTATTCTTATATCATCCTCATTGTTGTTCAGTCGCTCAGTCATGTCTGACTCTTTGTGACCCCATGGACTGCAGCACGCCAGACTTCCCTGTCCTTCACCATCTCCTGGAGCTTGCTCAAGCTCATGTCCATTGAGTCATTGATACCATCCAACCATCTCTCCCTCTGTCGTCCCCTTCTCCTGCCTTCACTCTTTCCCATAATCAGCGCCTTTTCTGATGAGTCACCCTCATAATCAGTCTTTAAATAAAAAGTTTTGCTGTAGCTAAGACATGAATGGGTTTGGGAAGCAAGAAATGCTCACATCGTTTTACTTGGTTGATCTTTTCAATTCCTTCTCTGGGTTTTGGAGCCCCACTGTGCTCCCTCTGTTGCAGGGTTCTTGAGGTCTGAGTGACTGGATAGCAAATAAAGAGACTGGATCCACTGAGGTCCACTGTGTGAAAATTCAGCGTCTCATTTCATTTGTGAAGAGTGTTGATACTTGCTTCTGTCCCTTCTATTTATTAAGTGACTATAAATGAAAGAGCATCTGGTTATTTTTTTTTTTTCAGAGAGTGCGTCTGGAAGTGAATGTGGGGAAGATGAGGAAGAAGACCGCAGTGGGGACAGTGGGGAGGACTCGGGTGAGAGTGGAAATGAGTCGGAGGCCGGGAAGGAAAGAGCGGCCAATCACGCCAAAGCCAGAGGGAAAGGGTGAGCTGTTTCCTTCACAAAAATTCTGTGGTCTTTTCCCCTGTTCTAGCATTGAGTGAAAAAATGAGTGTGTGTTTATTTCCCCAAACAGACTGTAAGTCTTTTAATATTAATTTAAAATACTAATTCACATTATTCTCCTACTTGTAATGCTCAGTTTCCATTTTGAACTTGAACAAATCTTGGGGTTACATTTTGAAAATTGGTGTAACCTTGGAAAGCCGAGTTAAGTGATCATGCAGTTGGTATGAAACACTTAATTACCTTTTGCAGCAATTTTGCTGAGAGTGAAAATTAAATCCTTCAACACTTTGCCATTATGTAACTAAGACAATTGATTTTTCTAAATAATGTTATATTAAAAAGATTATGATCCAAATATTAGAGTCAGGGGCTGTGAAGGAAGACGGTCATAAGGTATTTAAGAGTTAGCACTTTTTAAGATCTCCCATTATCAACAATATCATGTGTTAAAGTGTCATTAAAATTTTGAGTAATTGGGGCTAATACCTTGGATTATCTGAGTCTGTTTTCCCCACTGCTGTCAGAGACTGGCCTCTGCAGACACGATGGCCCTTTCCCTGGGAGCCTGCTGCCCGCTCAGTTGATGAGCTTGCAGCCCAGCTCAGTCGTGGCTGACAGCACTGATTGGGGCGCAGTACGCTCTCTGCTCCTTTTATTACAGACAGTAATTAAAGCAGCTCGCCCTGCCACTTCCATAACAAACACAGCATAATGCCCTAATTATGACTTTATTAATTTAAGTCAGGATTTAATGATTTTAAAAGTGATTTATATTGTTTTTCCTGTTCAGAACAAATGAAATCTGTAGGTTAAATTAATACAGGCTTTTCATCATGCAAAGTTAAAAAGCTAGTTACCAGTAAATTCTTTTCATTAGATTAACATCTGAAACTCTAAGCAGTAAGGTAAACAATAATTACCCATCAGAATTGAGTGATGCATAATAAAATAACACTTTTACCTTTAAAATCTTATCTTAAAGGCTAGAAGCTAAGTCTAGTCAGAATCATTCACTTGTTGCAGCAAGCCAGTTTCTTGGTTTGTAGTTGCCTTTTCTCAGAGAGAGGTTCTGTGCTTCTAGTTTAATATCAGAATATCTATGATTTGTTGCTGGTCAGTCACTAAGTCATGTCCGACTCTTTGAGACCCCGTGGACTGCAGTACTTCAGGCTTCCCTGTCCTTCACTATCTCCCAGAGTCTGCTCAAACTCATGTCCATCTGTGATTACTTAGTTTGTGAAGAATGTGATATTTCTTAGGAAAGCGAAGTTTTGTTCAGAGCACTAAGTGTCTTTTCTGATAGCAAAAGTCAATATGCTTGAAGCTTATAATCATAAATTGTGTTAGTTTCATTATTTTTTTCTTCAGAAACAGGCTTTTTTAAACTCATGTTTGAATTTTTAAAAATTGTTTGTTATATAAAAGGAAATCTCAGATACATTCTAAACCTTATATTTTAGGTATATGTTTTAACCACTAAATGGGAGATAATAAATTGCCATTCTTTGCTAGGGTAAGGAAAAAAAACATACTTTTTAGTCATCAAATATAATTACATGTGCTCTGAGATGTTACCATGACTCCATTTTTAATAAACAGCAATCACATATTTCCTGCACAAAAATCAGTTCAGGGAAATAACGATTCTTCCAGTTTCCTAACCACTCACCCTCCCCAGGTGTTTTTCCTCTTGGCTCTTAGAATTTTTTAAAAAACTTTGCCAGTATAACTATGTGGTAATTTTTTAAAGCTAAGGAGCTCTAAGTATCTTCAGAACCACCCTTTAATAGTCATAACTGCTGTGCTCTGTTTAGTCGCTCAGTCGTATCCAACTCTTTGTGACCCTGTGGACTGTAACCTTCCAGGCTCCTCTGTTCTTGGAATTCCCCAGGCAAGAATACTGGAGTGGGTTGCCATGCTCTTCTCCAGGGGATCTTCCCAACCCAGGGAGCAAACCCAGGTCTCCTGCACTGCAGACAGATTCTTTACAATGTGAGCCACCAGGGAAGCCCAAAAGAATTCTCTTTTGAACTGGTTGATGCTTTCTCATATATCTTTCAGGGTCACATTTGGGAACATATGTAAATCATTTTCTTGGGCACAATAAAATATAAAATGCAAGTCTGTATTAGCAAAAATAGATTATAAGTATTTAAATTTTTAATGAGTATTTTGAGATAGTATTTTAAAATCTGCCTAAGTATTTCTGAAGTTGTTAATGTTAGCACCTAATGTATAGTCCTAGTAAATCAAACATTTAATTATTATTTTCTACTTATGTCATTTAGTCTTATTTTATGATCTTTTGCACTTGAAGTGTGTGTGATATGGTTTAGCTTTGAATGGGTTCTGATTCAGTTAGTTATAGATAATGCTGTCTTTATTATTATTTCATTAACATGTTTTGGAATTTTAAAACCATTTTTACTGTCTATACACTAAAAAGAAATGGTTCTTAGTGAAATACACTTCTCTAATAAAGATTTTGATTCATACGCAAAATAGAAACATTGTAACACTTGTCATTTGATTTTTCAAACTACTTTTTAATGTAAGTATCTAATATTTCAAATTTTATTTTTCTGATTAGTGATTCTAAAGATGTGGATAAGGAAAAAGGAAACTCTAAAACTTCAGAATCTTCCAGTGGTGAATCTAGTTCGATAGAAGAGAGTTCTTCGGATTCTGAATCAGAATCAGAATCTGAAAGTGAATCTGAATCCAGAAAAGTTACTAAGGTAAGAGATTACACATTTTTGTAACAGAAAGTAAATATTCTTTAGCCTTTTCGCAAATAAGAATAAATATTTCTCAAAATTCATTTTGTTGAAAATCAAGAAAGCAGGGAAGGAATTTAATATGTCACTGACAACTAAAACACCATCTTCGTTCATCCACACCTGTGATTTTATTTTGATTTTTTTTTGTAGATTATTACTTCCCTCATAACTCAACTCTGCAGAGAAGTTAGAAACTTTTTTAACTTCACTTTTTCCAACCACAGTTAGAGACCTCAGTGTTAGGAGTATGACTTTTTTTGTTCTTGGCTGTGATGTGACAAGGGAAGCTTTTGCCAGATGGGAAGTAAAGGGGACTTTGACTTCCCTTTTACTCAGCACTATTCCCTCGCAGAAGTAGTATTGAGCAAAGAAATATAAATGTACATGCTTCATAAGAAATTAAGACTAATATACTTTTTAAAAATACATCAGGCATTTTGGATAATAATTTTTAAAGGTTTAATTAAAGAGTTTACATTCTTTAATAATTAATAAAAATGCAGTAACATACATTTAAAAACAAATGCAAGAACCACTTGTGACAATAGAATGATTATAGGAACTTCTCTGGTGGACCAATGGTTAAGACTCCAAGCTTCCACTGCAGGAGGCCTGAGTTTGATCCCCGGTCAGGGAACTAAGATCCTGCATGCTGCACTGTGAGGCTGAAAGAAAAGAGCAATTATGGTTTTTTAGTACAATATCTGTAGCACTCAACCTTGTCTGCTAGCAGCAAAAAAAAAAAAAAAAAATCAAAAATGTAGTTTTTAATACAAAATTCAGACTTAATATGTATCCTTTTGATCTTTATTATTCCCATCCTATAAATGGATCGTAGTGGTGCTCAGTTTCAAATGCAGTGGTTTTTATGAATAAATGTATTATTACATATATTGAAAATATGATCACACCTTACCTTTTATTGAATTCAGCTTTTTTTTAATGCACTATTTTTTTTCACTTATTTGTTCTAGTAACATGAATTTCTTGAATAAATCATTTGAGTAGGCAAGTATGAAAATAAATTCATCAAAGTAATAATTGTCCTCTTTCATCCAAGATTTATTGTTAAAGAATAACCATATTTTTGAAAAAGAATAAATGTGCTTTAAACATTGGGTAATATTTGTCTTTAAATATTCTTTTTTTTTTTTTGTAAATATTCTTAATTATAGAAAAACCTATTTTAAACCTGAATTTATATTTAAAATTTATGTCTGTATGTAGTATATAACATGGGATTTTATTTTTCAAAAATTCACATAAAATCTTAGAGATTTTTAGGTTTATTAATCTGGCCTCTTATAAACTTACTACTCAGTGAGTTGGATATCCTCTCATTTCCTACTTATATTAAATTACAAAATGATCTTAAGATTTTATTCAAGATAAAAGAGCTTTAGAAACTGAGTTTTTTTCAAAATAACCAAGCAAGAAATTAAGAGTTGTCAAGTGGGTACAAGTGAGTTACTCTAATGAAGTTTTTTGAAAGTTGAAAAATTGCAGACTTTAGTACCTATTCAGTGTTGGACATTAGAATCCCACAGAGGTGCCCCAGGCCAGAGGTTCAGTTTATTTCTTCTCTGTCACTTTCAGTGATCAGATAAAATCACTTAGTAGTTGAAAATATTTTACTGTAGAACATCATTATGAAATTTCGAAGTAATACAGTGATCCAAGACTCTTGAGAAATTCAGATTATATTCACATTGTCGATAGTTGTGTCTATGTGTTTTGCTTATATAGTTTATTTTCTATATGTTGTAATGCCTTTCCTGTCTGTAACAGGCAGATTATAGGATTGTTTGTTTTAATTTGTATTCTCCATCTTGGAGCCACCATAACTATTTTTTTTTCTTTTTATTTCTTTCTGAGTGATTTGAAACATAGCATGCAGTTGCATGTGTGCCAGTTTTCTAATAATGGACAACACTATAATTGTAGGAAAGTTCTTGCACCGTGTTGTGGTTTCCACTCTAAATTATGAGTAATGGAGGCAGATGGTGGATGTTTTACCTTAATTTAGCATGACAGTGTGTTAGTGCTAAAAATTCATATACCTTAAATCTGCAGCCCAGCTAAAGCTATACTTTTACTCTCTCAACCTTTTCTTTCATTTGGACAATGTATTTTAGAGATATTGAGCGTGAAAATGGGACCTTGGGGTACCTTGAATATATGGCTTTGAAAACAGTTCATTTTATGGAGGTCCTATGAGATGGGTATAGTGTTCTCCTTGTTGGAAGATAATATCTTTATGCTTCAGTTTCCTCATCTATAAAGTAGAAATGCTTTATACCTACTCTGCTTCTTTCAGTGCTATTATAAAAAAATCAGATGTGAAAGATCAATGTAAAGCCCTGTATAAATATAAAACATTAGTGTTAACATTTTTAAACTTGAATATCAATTCTCTGATAGACCAGTATTAGGGTCACAGAACACGAGTGCTAAAAGAAGCCCAAAATATTTTGTCACTCTTATGTCTCCTGCGTTTTTCAAACTTTTTAAATACCTTTCTAGTTAGAAATTAATGGTCAGGTGTGACCCCCTTACCTGAAGCCTCTGATCTCATCCACTATCTGCAGAAGACTGACCTTTCGTTCACTATGAGTATCTCCTACCTCTCTACTCTCTGACACACAATCTCAATTTACCCTCCTCCTTTATCCTTGAATGCAGCTCAGAGTAAGTGCTCCCTATCCACTTAATCATCCTGTTTCCTTTTAGACTTGTTTAGCTGATAGTCTTCTACCTGCATTGCACCTTCAGTCTCTTTTTTTCTTTAGTTCCTCCCCCGCCAATGAAAGCATTCAAGTCTCTCCTTGTAAGACGGGAGAAGGGAACGGAAGAGAGAGACACAGAATGTGTGAGAGTGAGAGATTAGAAGAATAATCTAGATGGTCTCCAGCTACTACCTCTTAACCCAATTATTTCTTAATCCCTTTTAAATCGATTTCTACTTCTGCTCTCTGAAAAGGCAACCGTGATCTTTCTCCAAAACCAGGAACGTTCTCTTCGTTTATCCTTCTCTGATCTTTTTATGACAATATCCCTACTACTTGAAACTCTCTTCATCCTTTTTCTTTTGACTTTTCTAACCCTTTAATTTTTTTATTTTTCACTTTTTACTCCTCTTCTGACACCCAAGTGTGAACATTGCTCCAAAGTTAGTGCCTCTCAGTTCACATTTTTTTCAAAAATATTAATTGATGTGGATTAATTTTAGTCCTTTATTTCCTCTACATTTTACTGTTGTGAGAGTTACTAACTCTAGTAACATCAGCTAAAACATTTCTCTGAATTACTTCCATGATAACATCTGTAAATTTTCTTATTCAAACCAGATTGTTAGACCTCTTAAGGAGCTGCTGGTTTCTCAACCCTAATACACCCAGAGACGTGATCTGTCATTCGGTACCGGCATTCTTTCTGTTCTCCCGGATTTGGAGCCCCACAGTTGTCTTTGACCCCTCCTTCATCCTATTTGTATGTGCTGTCGCCAAGTCTTAGAGATTTTGCATATTATTTCTCATACCTGTTTCTTCTTTCCCTACCATCACCATCACAAGTCCTCTTCTTGTGGAGTCCGTACACCACTGCCTTTGTCATCCTCAGGTAGCTCCCCAGCCCCAGTCCTTCCAGACAGCTGCCAGCTTACTGTCAAAGCCACCTATAATGATACTCCATTGTCTTTGAGTTCAGTGAATTCCTCAAGTTCAAAGGTCCAAACCCACCTCTCCATTCTTAACCCCTCTTGTGTTCTAATCCCAATGGACTGTTCGTGGCTCTCGTGACATACAGTATGCTTTTCCATTTCTCTGCCTTTGATCTTCTTTTTGTATTTTTTCCCTTATTACAGAAAATATAAGCTTAGGAGGAAAGTGGCCTTGTATCAAGGGTAGTTCCTCACTTGTAGTTGAGAATGAGTGCATGGACTGAAGGATATTAATGACTAGAGGGTTTTACTCACATGAATGGTGTCGGGACAGTCAGGTGAGAATGGTGTAGGACAGTAGCGAGAACTGCTGTTAAATTGTATCTGTTCCTAAGTGTTTGTCATTCAGTACTGTACCCCTGCATTTCCATAAAACTCAAAACCGCTGGTGTCGGTTGGTTTGTTCTGGTGTCATGTTGGTTTGTTTCTCTTACTGATTGGGAGATGGCCGCCACTGAAGTCAGATATTGTCAGCGATAACCAAAGAAAATTATCTTTCTCTTCAGTTACAATTATTTTGATGGGCAAGCATATTTTTATTTGTAGATGTTCTTTTCTGAACTAAATTTAATAAATATTTTAATTTGAGTCTAATCCTTTTGTGAAATAATTTGTGTTCAGCTGCTAAGTCATGTCTAACTCTTAGTGACCTCACAGCCTGTAGCTCACCAGGCTCCTCTGTCCTTTACTATCTCCTGGAGTTTGTATAATACCTATAACAAAATTAGTTTTAATAGTTCTGTATCTTCCCTGGTGGCTCAGACGGTAAAGCGTCTGCCTGCAATGCAGGAGACCTGGGTTCGATTCCTGGGTCGGGAAGTTCCCTTGGAGAAGGAAATGGNCTTTACTATCTCCTGGAGTTTGTATAATACCTATAACAAAATTAGTTTTAATAGTTCTGTATCTTCCCTGGTGGCTCAGACGGTAAAGCGTCTGCCTGCAATGCAGGAGACCTGGGTTCGATTCCTGGGTCGGGAAGTTCCCTTGGAGAAGGAAATGGCAATCCACTCCAGCACTCTTGCCTGGAAAATCCCATGGACGGAGGAGCTTGATAGGCTACAGTCCATGGGGTCGCAAAGAGTCGGACACGACTGAGCGACTTCAGTTCAGTTCAATTCAGTTCAGTTCTGTATCTTCAGTACTTTCACATATTTCACATGGTGTTTAGGAAAGATTTTTTTTTACACAGAAGAGTGGAGAAAAAAATGAGTAATACAGGCCATATTAAATCAGGAAGACATTCACATTCATATCACTTTATACCACATTTTACTGATATAATTAAGTTATATTCTGCCTGTAGTTAAAGTTATGTGTTGAACAGATGGTAAAAATTTTATTTAAAATATATTTTTTAAGTTGCCAGGGTTTTTTTTCTTCATTGAACATGACTTCAGTGTTTTTATTATGCCAATAAGTTAGGAGATCGCAACCCACTCGGGTATTCTTGTCTGGGAAATCCTATGGACAGAGGAGCCTGGCAGGCCACAGTCCACGGGGTCGCAAAGAGTCAGACACAGCTGAGCGACTAACACCCAATGACAATAAGTTAGAGCATTCCCACTTACTATAGTTGTTTCTGCCATCGCCTTATTCTATTCATACCTGAACTGTGATTCAGTAGTTTTGATTATATCCTCAATGTCTATGCACCACCTGCTAAATATTCAAATAAGCTTTGATTAAAATAATAAAATTTTAAAGTCATAATGGTAATTTATTGTGAATAATTTTATGTATTTCTTTAAAAATATTAATAGTATTTTAATTATTTATATTAAGTATAATCTATCAATGGAAAATAGATAGATTTAATATATTTGTACCTAATAGCATTTAATACTAAGAGCATTTCCATATTTGAATCAAAATTAAGGTTAATATGTTTACTAGCTTTAAGAAAAATAATATTATCTCTATATCCTAGCAGTGTTTAAGATGCTTTTGTCAGTCGTCTTTATCACCTTTATAGAGATCTCACAAAGCTTTGTTAGTCTCTTTTTGAGAGGTGCAAAGAAGCTAATTAAATGTTTTTGTGCTCTTTGGACTGGTCAGTGTCTTATGAGTAGTGTTCAGATGTCAGTAAATATTGAAAGATTCTTGGGTATAAAGTAAATATGGGATGTAGTATGAATAGATTGTAAAAGGAACTATTTTCTGCCCTATCTGTGAATAGGAAACAAGGTTTACTTGTGTTTTTCCAAGTATTTATGATTGTTGCAATTATATAACTTCTCTGAAGATTGTAGAATATTAGTTTTTATTCTGACAATGCAAAGGCTTGCCTCTTTCAATTTATGTCTTTTCCAATTTAGTTCATATTTTAAGTTCTCCAGAACAGAAATAGCATTTCACTTCAGTTGAGATCTTTAAATCAAAGTGAATCCCATTAAGCAATCTTTCTTATTGAAGTAGGAATAATCTAATAGGGAAGATTTGTTTAACAGTTTAGACTTCTTTTTAACTTGTATAGAAGTCTCAATTTTCTGGCAGTGTAATTTTGTTTTAAAGCGAAGTATAAGTGTGAGCCTCAGATTTTTAAAATCAGATTTGTTAGATGACTTGAAGACAAGAGAATCATTAAATCGTCTTTGCTTGGTAATTCTAACTGAAAATATTTCTTGTGGATCCCTTGCCCCGTGAGACTAGAAATGAGCCTTGAATTTTTGTTGCTTCCAGAGCATAATGTGGGTTTGACAAACTTATATTACCATTTATCCTGTTTTATAGTTTTAAATTTCAAACCTCTTTATAATGGTTTCCAGTTAGGAGGCATATTTGATGCATGTTGTGTTAGATCTTCTTTTTGATTCCCCTTTTTTTTTTTTTTTGATCAGCATGAAGATAAACATGCATAATAGATTTTTAAAAATCCTTACAAGGTATATTATTACATTTTTTTGTTTGTATTCTTTGGATCTTAATAAGTATTTCTAGGATCTTTTATTATTTGAAATAAAATATGTTAAATAGAAATCCGTTTCTTAGCCCTGTGACTTTGTATTTCATTTTGAAAATGTTGCTGTGTTGAGTGTATAATCGAATACCATAGAAACAAATGGAGATTTGAGGATGATGAATTGATAACTAGGTATTTTTGTAGTGAGATTTTAAGATCAGTTACTGTTGTCCTTATAAAAGTCTAATACAGTCACTCAGCTGTTAAAAACCTAATCCTCTATTTAAAAAAATATACAAAAACAAATTGTCTATCTTTCTGCCTGATCTCTTCTCAAGTACTAACACAATGGAAACAGTGGGTGATCTGTCAATGTGTTTGGTTTGTCAATGATGGTTTTGTATAAATATTGGGAGGGTAAGAAATAAAATTCACACAGTAAAATATGATTTCGTCTGCCTTTTCTCTGCAGCTCCATGGCTCATGCTGCGGTGTGAAATTCTCATTTTACACACTTTGCAGGCGGAGCACATGAATTATGCATTGAGCAAGAAAAATCTCCTGCCTCAAGTCCTATATGCATTTACCCAGGTTCTGTCTCTATTACCAAGATGAATTGCAAATGGAGAAATGTTTGATGGAATGGGGCTCTTAACTTCTTTGTTTAGAATTCAGATTTTTATTTTTAAAGTAGAGCCTTTAAGTATGAAAATGTTTGAACTTACTATGGATTTTCTAAAATGAGAAATGAAAAATAAGAGAGGAATGCCAAACACATCACGATGCTTTTTACAGCCTTGATTCGAAATGCAAGGCTTTTTCAATTCAGTAGAAATGACCGTTATCTATTGCTAATGTTGTATTTCAGTCACCAGTTATTTGCTGTACTCAGAAAGTCAATGAAATTCTGTCCTTCTGAGAGCCTTTTTTTTCTTTTTCTTTTAGGCTTCTAATAAGAGATTATGCCAATTCCACATGCAGTTCTGTCCTGTGTTATATGTGACCTGATGTGTGTTTAATAGATATTGTTACACACTCTTAGCTGTGAAGTAGAAAATAAGGTATATAGACCTGCCTCCAGATTTAACTTTGTCCTGATTTGATAGGTTTCTAATTTTTCAGGTGAGGAGGTTACAGTTCCGTAAAGACAGCCGTGCACCATTGTAGGTTATAGGAAGCTACACCCATTGTGCTCAGCATGGCATTTTGATAAAGTCACATGGTGATAAGCTTTTTGTTTTATGTTCTTTCTTCACAGGAATGTTATTCTTGTTGAGATGGCTTATTCATTCTGAATGTGTTTTTGTTACCTGCAACTTTCACATTTCAGCTTCAGAACTAACATTTCTTTTATTTTTCTTTCTCCAGTCCTAGAAATTGTTGTTTATTTCAGGTATGGAGGGAAGGACACATTGCTTGTTTTGTTTTTAAATAATGAAAGAAAATTAAAACCCACCTAGATGATTTGGAGTTTTCAGTGGCAGAAATAAATATTTTGAAGAAAATCATTGCTGATGTTTCTAGCTAGTATTTTAATGTGTATTATTGTGCGATCCTTGAAAATAATTTTTCTGAGTATTGGCGGAAGCGGGGAAAAAGGCAAGATTTAAATTGTTTTAAAATGTTATCGGATATGTTATGTGATATATTGCTCTTGTTCATGTATGTTCACTACTATAAGAGCTCTAACACTATACAGACTTTAAATGTCAGTAAAGTACCTTTTGCTTTAGTGATACCTTTCTGTAGTTAAAGGACTACTAGAAAAATATTTGTAGTTACTTACATTAGCAATAAGATATAAACTCCTTTGGTGGATTACAAGTCATCTGAAGGCAGGTACTAGACTGTATCTGTCTTGGTTGTGTTACTTCCATTGCTTAGCGCAGAATCTATTAAAAATTCTATACATATGTATGAATCAACGAATGACTGAATAGGTAGACAACAACGTTTTGTCATAAGCTTAAGTTTTGGCCTTCAACTTGTGAAGGTTCAATGTAAAAAAAGTATAAAGTTAGGTAACCATGGTCCAAATAAATCTGTTTAATACCCTAACCCTTGTTGGTCTTTAATTGTTTATACTTCTACTCAGTACTGTGCCTTTTTTTTTTCCCCCACGGTTACACATCTTTTCTGAATTGCTAAACAACCTGTGACTACTTTTAGGCTTAGGAATCTATAATCTATGGGTATCCACATTTCAAAAATATAATAGACTGAATAAGCAAATTTGAGGTGGGAGAAGCCCTAATTATGTATAGAAATACTGAAATACTTTACCCTCCCCAAAGGAAAATAGAAAAGAAAGTAAAATAATTCTTTGCAACCCTAAAGAGCAAGAGCCTGAAAATATTTATGGTTTTTAATTAATAGCTTTGGTAAAAGAAGTCTGATGCAAAACAATGTTGAAGTGTAAAGTTCCTAGTACAGTGCCTGTTACAGACTGCCTCTCAAAAAGGCTGAGCTATCCCAAGCCCAGAGCTATCCCAAGCCCAGAGCTAAGCATGTATTGTTTAAGCATTTCTTTTTCTTAAATCAACTTGTTTTAAAATTATTTTTGAGAATATTTGTACACTTTCTACCAAAGAGTTACGTTAGATTTTTATGTTAGCAAAAAGTTGTCAGAATATAAAATAATTATTTACTTTTAAGTTTCCTTCTGAAGGTCCTTTATAATCTCTAAGTAAAAAATATTTTTAAAGTTTGCAAGGTGAAGAAGAAATATGCGCTAACTGAAATTTTGATTCAAAAAAGCATTTCACATAACCATATAAAAACTTAATTTGATTTTTTTCTGGAAGACTAAGCAAAGGGGAAAAATATGTTTGTTTTGAAATGTTAAGGACTATGTCATAGATTTTTAAGATAGAATATGCAATAAATAAATTATTTATTATTTTATAGGAGAAAGAAAAAAAGACAAAGCAAGATAGAAATCCTCTTACCAAAGATGTTTCACTTCTAGATCTAGATGATTGTAAGTATTGAAATTTAAATCTTTTCATCTGTGCTTAGCAGTAATATTTTTCATTTTTATAGTACCTTTCATTTACATGTCTCAAAATAATCAACATCTATTACAAAAGATTTATAGATATAAATAGATAAGAAAATATCAAAAATTATTTCTATTAGTATTTTTTGCCATCTGTTCTGTAGCTCTTTGGTTTTAGTGAATAATTATCCATATCTCACAACTTCTACATTGTTAAATGTTGACTATGGGGATCAAGATATCTAACTTAGGGATGTAATTGGAAATGTAAAGGACATCACTGTTTCCTACTTGGCCACACTTGGGATGTGAACAAAAATAAGCACAAACCTTATGGAATGCAGTAAAATTTATATCAATATTTTAACTGCAAAACTCTTTGTGCACCAAATTTACTTTTAAGAAGTTAGAATCCTTTACAAAGATGTGTATTCATCTTCCTTTAAAGTTTCCTGAATTGTGAGAAAGACAGTAGAATTAACTTTGTGGGTAGGTAGATTTTGCACTAGAGGAAGAGTAACAATAAGTGAGATTTCTGAATATTAAACTGCTGTCATTTTGCAATATAGTTTTCCTGTGCCAGATGTGAGTTATTGCATTTATGTCATACTGTCATAAAACTGTTCTATATATGTTGTTTACCTTGCCTATTTCTAATAGTCATAGCAAATCCTTACTATAGAGAAATTAAAATATATAATACTGAAAAATACATAACAGAAACTAAAAATAAAATTGGAACCAAATTTGAATAATTTCTCACTTACTGGCAAAGATTCTAAAGTTTATATCATTTCTTACCTCTTGGCTAAGATTTTTAAAGCAACACCCAATATTGTTAAGGTTTGGAGAAGCAGATACCATACATATGTTTTTCATAGGCATATGAATAAGTGCAGTTTTTTGAGGTCATTGGAGCAGTGTCTGTCAAGATATTAAATTCCACACACCTTTTGACTTAGCAGTTCTTTAGATAAACTAGCAAAATCAGATTCTTATTCCATCCTTGTTTTAGACTCTTTAACCTAATGGCTTAATTTTACACTTAATGTCCATATTCCTTTAGTGCTCTGACTCCTGCCTACCTGTTATCCACACTGTTCCTCTGCATTTCTGAAATATGCCAGGCTCCTTCCTGCCAAGGGCCTTTGTTCTACTGTTTTCCTTGCTAAGAACACCTCTTCCTGATCTTCTGATGGCAAGCTGAGGTTTATCTTTCAGATCTCAGCTTAAAGATCACCTTCTCTTACATACTTATTGAATTATACTTCATGGTCTTCATGACACTTTTCACTATCTGAAATTATCTTAAATATTTTTTTGTATTGTTTATTATCTGTCTTGCTCAGTTATTCTTAGCACCTAGAATGACACCTGGGAGATAGTGGGAACCCAGTAACTATTTGTTGAATTAATAAAATGTCCCTGGTGGCTCAGACGGTAAAGTGTCTGTCTACAATGCAGGAGACCCAGGTTCAATCCCTGGGTCGGGAAGATCCACTGGAGAAGGAAATGGCAATCCACTCCAGTACTACTGCCTGGAAAATCCCATGAACAGGGGAGCCTGGTAGGCTACAGTCCATGGGGTCACAAAGAGTCGGACACGACTGAGCAACTTCACTTCACTTCACAAAGGTATATAGAAATTTCACTGGAGCATTATTTTTACAGCCCAGTTCTGAAAAATGAAATGTCTACCAATAGTGTGATATAACCATTAAGAAAAGTGAAGCACCTTTTTAATATGCTAGTTTATGTTATTATATATATGAAACATTATAATAAGTTTGAAAAGATACATGTAACGTATGACTCCTCTGTTAAAAAAAAGAAGTAAAAGAAAAACTATACCCTACAGACAAATACAAGTATGATTATGTATTGTATATTTCTGGAAGGCTACAGAAGATACACTTAACAATGTTAGCTCTAATCCCTATGGGATGTAACAATGACCTAGAGACAGATGGCGGGGGTGGGGGGGGACTTATTTTGTATCTCTCTGAGACAATGAATGTTTTACATTTATGTGTAAAGTTTTAAACTGTAGAAGAACAACAGTCAGTCAGTTCAGTCGCTCAGTCGTGTCCAACTCTTTGCGACCCCGTGAATTGCAGCACGCAAGGCCTCCCTGTTCATTACCATCTCTCGGAGTTCACTCAGACTCATGTCCATCGAGTCCGTGATGCCATCCAGCCATCTCATCCTCGGTCGTCCCCTTCTCCTCCTGACCCTAATCCCTCCCAGCATCAGAGTCTTTTCCAATGAGTCAACTCTTCACATGAGGTGGCCAAAGTACTGGAGTTTCAGCTTCAGCATCATTCCTTCCAAAGAAATCCCAGGGCTGATCTCCTTCAGAATGGACTTGTTGGATCCCCTTGCAGTCCAAGGGACTCTCAAGAGTCTTCTTCCAGCAACACAGTTCAAAAGCATCAATTCTTCGGCACTCAGCCTTCTTCACAGTCCAACTCTCACATCCATACATGACCACGGGAAAAACCATAGCCTTGACTAGACAGACCTTAGTCGGCAAAGTAATGTCTCTGCTTTTGAATATACTATCCAGGTTGGTCATAACTTTTCTTCAAGTCAGACCTTTAAAAAGGAATTAAGAGTCAAATGTTACAAGGTACTAGAGTGTACTCATTCCTTTTCTCCTTACATTTGACTCTGGATTTTCTGGCAGCTAAGGAGAAAAGAGAAACCTATAAAATGATACAATTTCTATTATTGCTTTTTAAAGCTTTTTTAAAAGTATATAGAAATAAAGATTTTCTTAAAGACTAAGTTTTAAGAATTTAAATGTCAGTTGTTTTTTTTTAAGGGAAATTTCATCCCAACTTACACTTAACCTAGGATCTATTTCTGTTTGTTTTTAATACCCCTTAATTATTCATTTAAAAATTTTTACATATTAAAAATTTTACTGAGATTTTGAAGCATAACTTTGATCAGAAGAACAACTGTCTAATTATTAAATATACTTTAGTAAAGAAAGTGTTTTGTAGAAGGTTTTGAAAAGAAAATGGGTTAGCATTTTAACAAATCAGTTCAGCATGTTTTCATAGGCAAATCCTTTTTCCTCCAAATTGGAGATTTGAGATTCTGTTTTATTCTTTGCCTCTTTCTCTCTTTATCATTCAAATTTCTTTCTTTACCATAAATATTCCTAACAACTTTTAAGACTGTAAGGTTATCCTTTATACTGTAAGTTTACTATTGTTGGAAATAAAACTTATTATTTAATTAACTATTGTTTCCACTTATTGCTGTCTTTAATCAGTGGAGCTGTATGCATCCTTGTAAGTATGATATTGCATTGTCTACATGACTATATCCTTAAGGTAAATTCCCGGAAATAGAATTACCAAGACAAAAGCTATGAAGAATTCTACTGTCGAAAATCACCTTCCGCAGAGTTGCTACCAACTTACACAGTAGTAGTATGAGAGTACCAGATTCCCTTTACCTTGGTTTACCAGTGCTGGGTTTTGTATTTAAAAATTCACTTTGCCAGTTTGATAGGGGGAAATGGTATCTCATTTTAATTTGTATGCCTTTAAAAAAAAAAAAGAACTATAGAGTCGTTTTATTTCTTACTCATTAATTCACCATAGTAAGCTGCCTGCAGAATCCTATTTAGGATAACCTTTCAGTGCCAGCTTCCATCTTGCCAGACCTGTAAACAGATGTGTAATCATTTCTTTAATGCCAGAACCTCAGTCTTCTGAAATGATACTAAAAGCTTATATGTTTTCCTGTAAGAGTCAGGCTTACCTATGGTGTGAATTGTTCTTCTCTGTCTTTAGCCAAGCTGTAATGAAAATCAGAGGCAATTTCATACTTTCTTACGTGGTCATCTAATATTTTGGATTGGTTGGATAGACAAACAAATGGACAAACATGCCCTTAGAGCCCACTGGAAAAGTTACATGTTGCATGGAAAGGCAACACATTTTGATTCAAATTAGAAGAACCAATTTCTAGTCCTACAGTGGTTCTTCCATTCACTTGTTTTAAAATGATCTTGCAAGTTTTAATCTCCGTATGCTTCATTTTACAGTCTTTATATAAATGCCTCTTCTGCCTATTCATACCATTATCTTACTTCAGTCCTCATCATATCGTGCCTAAACTATCGTAAATTCTTCCTCACTGCCAACCTGAGTGCCCTTTACATTTCTTCAGTCTGTCTCTTACCCTAGCCTCTGACTGATTATTATGCAGTACCATATATATCTTACTACTCCTCTTTCTAGTAGATTTTTAATAGTTCTCTTTGATTTATAGGATAAATCCAATCCCCTGAGCTTTTCATTCCCACCTCTCAGCCTTTGTTTACATCATCTCATTCAGTAACTAACCAGCTTCTTCCTTTCCTCTTAATTTGAATTCTACCCTTAATTTAAAACAGAGCTTCATTCCCTCCTACTCACCAAGCCTTCTCTTACCACTCTATCCCATTGATCCTTTTTTTTTTTGGAATTCCCTATGGCACTTGCTAATCGTTAGTGGTTTTTGACGTATGTCTAAGGAAGCGTGGAGATACTATAGCAGTGCCTCACACTAAGAACGCACTCCTTTAAGAGCAGGGGAGCACATGGGGGCTCCACTCCCTCCTCCACCTAGCCTCCACGCTGCTTTTGCTCTGGGCATGTTGAGATTTTCAGAGTTCCTTTTTGAAACTTTTCTTCTTTTGGCAATATCATTTATGGACTATATTGTTACTTTTTTTTTTTGTCTTCAAGCATGTGTATCTTTTTTTCTCAGTTGGGTTTTAAGTTTCTTGAAGTCAGGGACCATATCTTGAACTTTGTCTCTCACTTGCTCCATTGTTCAAAAAATACTTATTGATAATTCTATGAATTGATATTTGTTCTGCCTAACTTACAAGGTATTGTGAGACTAAAGTGAGAAAAAGATGCTTGAAAGTGATGCCACATGAAGTAAATATTACTTACTTTATAGTGTTGTTGTAGAATGAGAACTTATTGGAAGCTAAAACTTTTTCCACATTAAATTTATTTCATTCAACAAACAGTTGAACAATGACTAAGTACTGAAAATTAATGTGTCCGAGTCCTCTCACACAGACCAGGAGAAATGAAAACATTTAAAGACACATTTGTATTACAAGAGAAGTATGGGCTGCCGTCTATGGGGTTGCACAGAGTCTGACACGACTGAAGTGACTTAGCATAGCATAGTTGTAGAAGTGCATCCAAGTATACCAGTAGAACAAAGAAGACACACAAAATCTGTGTTTCAGGGAGTCTAGTTGTGCCTTCCCTCTCAGTGATATCTTAATGGATACAGATTGCAAGGTGAACAAGCCAGAGAAGGACATTTAGGCAAAGGCAATAGAATATACAAGGTTCAGAGACATGAAACAAGATCTTGGAAACGTACTTGGTAGAGCTAAAACATAGGAATGACTGGTGAAATTGGAGCTAAGCTAGACCTGCCTAGTATGGTGGCCACTGGCCACATGTAGCTGTTTAAATTTAATTAAATTTTAAAATGCAGTTCTTTGATCACACTAGCCACATTTCAGGAGTGCAAATGGTATACAGGCTAATGACCGTCATGTTGGCCATTACAGTTACGGAACATTTCCATCATCTCAGAAAGTTCTATTAGGCAGTGCAGAGCTAAATCATAGAAGACCTTGCACATTTAAATAAGGAATTGGACTTTATTTTTGTAGATAATTGTAAATCTTTGAGGAGTTCTAAGCATGACAGTGATGTGATCAAATTTGTGTTTAAAAAAGATTTTCAAATTTTTTTATTGATAGAATCAAATATTTCTGTCTAGCTCATAGCTTTTGCTGACAGAGTATAATTAGAAGTGAATTAGGTAGTCTGGGCCCCTTATAATTATTACAGTGGAGAATAAAATAGAGAAAAGTTTTAATAAACACTCTTTTAAGGCTTATAACCCAACTGAAAACTCTCTTGAGAGCTGTTGTTATCCTTTACATTAGTCTGAAGAAATGTTCCTTTACCTTTTTCTTTTAGTTAAGTTACTGGGTGATTAATGTTAATGTTAGGAGATTAAAATTTTCAAAAAGTATTACTCAAGGTATTTATATTCTTATTTTGTTATAGGATTTGTCATTATGTTTTGAAAGCTAAGACTAATAACTGCC
This sequence comes from Oreotragus oreotragus, assembly GCA_006410675.1. Lineage (NCBI taxonomy): Eukaryota > Metazoa > Chordata > Mammalia > Artiodactyla > Bovidae > Oreotragus > Oreotragus oreotragus. The sequence goes on from SJYX01017207.1 coordinate 257,463, forward strand.
ATGACTTGATAATAGCTTGACTAAATCAAGATGTTAAATAGAATTGTCATAGACTTATTAATCAAAGTAATTTAATTAGATTTACCAGCAAAATAAAAATGTTGCTTTTAGTAATATGAATTAAATTTTCATGCACATGTGCTAATTTGGCCCTTTACTTACAGTCAACCCGGTGTCCACTCCAGTTGCACTTCCCATCCCAGCTCTTTCTCCAAGCCTGATGGCTGATCTTGAAGGTTTAAACTTGTCAGCTACTTCATCAGTCATTAGCGTAAGTAATTTTCAAAATGTATTAGCTCAGTTTTCAAATGATGCCATTGCATCTTTTTTTTATTAAAATATAAATAATTAGATTCTTAGCTTCAAAGAGTTCTTCCTCTTAACAAATTTATTTCTAATTTGACCTTTTAATTTTGTAAATATATTTTTAATTAGCTCTATCCAAACCATTGTTGTCTCAATTTCTCCTGTTATCCACACTTACTTACCATGTGTACATTTTTCTCTGGTACTGTTATGTATCTCTAACTTATGAAAGTTCTCTGCCACATTGAATTAGTTTATATACATAGATTCTGTCTTGAATTGTTTTCTACATGAAGAGACTCCCATTCTCATCATCATTCTATGCCTACCACACTATTCCTTTACCATAGGCTACTAAAATTGCCTGTTTTTATTTAAAAACTCAAGATTGTATTTCTTTTTACATTATCTTTTTATCTATTTGCATTATATATGTATATGCCTTAATGTCTCTAAGAAAATTCTTTAATATTATTTGTGGGGACTGACTTGGCAGCAAGGCAAGAGGCTTACCTATCTCAAAATAATGCCAAAGCCATCAGCCTGTCAGAGTATCTGAAACTACAGTAACTTTTTCTGTGTTAGCATGTTTTATCCACTAACCTTTCACTCTAAATCAGGCGTGCTACCTAAGATGTGTAATCTGTTGATATGCTTGACCGCCTATTAATTTGTTGTTGGAAATCTGACAAACTAAGCAATAGCACAGCAAGTTCTGATGGGCACATGGGTAGCTTGAAAAGATCTGCTGTACCAGTGGTTGCCAGGGCTAACAGGGTACATGATTGGTGATGTGAGCTGCCAGGAAACACAGAACTGCTTCTGCCAGAGATAAAAGAGAGAAGTACCTAATTCTTACACAGTGCTACTAACAAATCTCCCCTTCAAAGCAAATGTCATATCAGAGCTGTGCAGTGAAGCACCCAAAAGAGCTCCAAGCGTTTCCCTTTAGCATTGGTCAACTCAGAAAATACAGGCGAAAACTCTTACGCGTATCGTGTTGTTTTTCAGTTTCTAGAGCATAATTATCTCTTTCTCACTCAGAAATGAGTAAAGCAGTATTTGGGACTTTAGTTTGTCCCTGTTGCTAAAAGGACAAGGCAACTTAGAAAAGATGAGGGAAAAGTGGATAATTATTTAAGTAATAAATATTTATTAAGCATCTGTAGTAGGCTGTAAAGAGAAAGTGGTCATCAAAAAATCTATAGTGAAGCACAGTAAGTTTTTGAGGCGAAGGGAGCACCTTAAAAACTTGGGAGGCAATAAGGTGGTAGGTGAATAACTTGGGTTTGATATCAGATGACCAAAAAGCAAATCCCTGCCTTGCCACTTACTAGCTATGTGACCTTAAGCAAATTAGTAAGTAGCTTCTCTGCACCTAAGTTTCCTATGAAGATAATATCTACTTCACAGGTTCTTGCCAGATTAATGAGATAATAAATGTGAAGCTCTTAGAGCAGTGACTGGCACATTGTCATCACTCAATAAATATTAGCTAATATTTTTGGAAGTGGTATAATACGTGATAATGGACCCTGAGTAGACTCACACTTGATTAGCTGTAAGAAGAATGCAGTTGAGATTAGAAAAGCTTGTAGTAAATTTTCACTTATCGCAACGTAATTGAAGGACTCATCTTTTTATACTAAAGAATAAAAGCACTCTATCCAGAGTATGCAAAAAAAAAAAAAAAGAACTACCAAGTGAAGCAGGATCACAGCCTTCATCCCCAAAAGCTAACAAAATGGTCAACCAAGTAATCATAACAAGAATGGCAATCAGAAATTCACCAGCAACAAGCCAATAAAGAAACCAATAGAATTTTAAACAGAGAGAAAAGTAGAGCCTTGAGAAGTAGAACCTATGGAAATAAATTGAGTGTTCTGATGCAGAACATCATGGCTCCTGATCTCACGTTCAGCCCTCGAAACAGTGCTTTAGAAAACTGAACCAACCAAAGCGTAAGTTTTCTCGTTAGGTGTACAAATTTAGAAAGAAATAGACTAAAGACATCAAAGGAAATACTCAAAGACTAGTCCTCAAAAATTAAAAACCCCATTAATGGTATGGGACCTCAACAAATGCAAGGGTCTCTTGAATCCTAAAATGAAATTCATGGATGAGTACATCCTTAATTTAAAAATCAACACGTTACCCCGATTTGGTAGAAAGAAAAAAGTACTTTCTAATAAATAGTACAGTGACTGATAAATGTTTGACCGTGACTACGTTAGAAATGTAGTGAAGTAGTGAAATGATGCCAGCAACTCTAAAGGCAAACTGGTAAACTAAATGATTGTATTAGCAACCCAAATGCCATGAGGTGTGGTGTAACATGATTTTCCAAAACATTGAATGGTTTTACTGATAGTTCTTCCTGGAAAACTGACTATTTAAAAACATTGCAATGTGGGCCCACTCCCCGCCGTGAAAGACTACTTTGTACTGATAGGAAAAGTGTTCTAGGACCAGGTGATTTTTAAACAGATTTTCACGTTATGAATGCCCAGCAAGCCAGGTGAAAATTGTGGGGAATGTGGTATAATCTTTATTGGATGAATCTTCCCTAGGCAAGGAGTAATATATATATATATTACCCAAAAAGCAGTCATTTTGTAATAGGCATGGTAAGCAGGTATATGAATGACTAGGACACCATTTTATTGACACCTAATGTTTGTCTTTCTGAATCAACATCAGAAATTATGTTAAGTAATTTGGTTTTCTCACCTCTAAAATAAAAGCAAAGCAGATCTCCGTGTTTCCTTTTAACTCTAGCATTCTGTGAATCTATGGAATTTTGAAGCAAACGAATTAATTATACTGGGATGATCTGAGTGTTTGTGAAAATAAATGGATGAAACACTTTTTAGCTTATATGGTGACTTCTGTTTCATCAGCTCAGTTCACTAGCTCTGTCGTGTCCAACTCTTTGCAACTCCACAGACTGCAGCACGCCAGGCCTCACTGTCCATCACCAACTCCCAGAGCTTACTCAAACTCACGTCCATCAGGGCGGTGATGCCATCCAACCATCTCATCCTCTGTTGTCCCCTTCTACTTCCACCTTCAATCTTTCCCAGCATCAGGATCTTTTCAAATGAGATCATTCTTCGCATCAGGTGGCCAAAGTATTGGAGTTTCAGCTTCAACATCAGTCCTCCCAATGAATATTCAGGACTGATTTCCTTTAGGATAGACTGGTTTGAGTCTTCTTGCAGTCCAAGGGACTCTCCAGAGTCTTCTCTAAGACCACAGTTCAAAAGCATCAATTCTTTGGCGCTCAGCTTTCTTTTTGGTCCAGCTCTCACATCCATACATGACTACTGGAAAAACCATAGCCTTGACTAGATGGACCTTTATCGGCACAGTAAGGCGATGGCACCCCACTCCAGTATTCTTGCCTGGAAAATCCCATAGACAGAGAAGCCTGGTAGGTTGCAGTCCATGGTGTTGCTAAGAGTTGGATACGACTGAGCGACTTCACTTTCACTTTTCACTTTCATGCATTGGAGAAGGAAATGACAACCCACTCCAGTGTTGTTGCTTGGAGAATCCCAGGGATGGGGGAGCCTGGTGGGCTGCCGTCTATAGGGTCACACAGAGTCGGACACGACTGAAGTGACTTAGCAGCAGCAGCAATATCTCTGCTTTTTAATATGCTGTTTAGGTTGGTCATAGCTTTTCTTCCAAGGAGCAAGTGTCTTTTAATTTCATGGCTGCACCATCTGGAGTGATTTTGGAGCCCAAGAAAATAAAAACTCTCACTGTTTCCATTGTTTCCCCATCTATTTGCCATGAAGTGATGGGACTAGAAGCCATGATCTTAGTTTTTTGAATGCTGAGTTTTAAGCCAACTTTTTCACACTCCTCTTTCACTTTCATCTAGGTCATTAAGGTCTTTTTTTGTATTGGTCTTCTGTGTATTCTTGCCACATTTTCTTAATATCTCTGCTTCTGTTAGGTCCATACTATTTCTGTCCTTTATTATGCCAGTCTTGGCATGAAATGTTCCAGTGGTATCTCTGGTTTTCTTGAAGAGATCTCTAGTCTTTCCCATTCTATTGTTTTCCTCTGTTTCTTTGCATTGATCACTGAGGAAGGCTTTCTTGTTTCCCCTTGCTATTCTTTAGAACTCCACATTCAGATGGGTATATCTTTCCTTTTCTCTTTGCCTTTCGCTTCTCTTCTTCTCTCAGTGACTTGTAAGACCTCCTCAGACAACCATTTTGCCTTTTTACATTTCTTTTTCTTGGGGATGGTCTTGATCACTGCCTCCTGTACAATGTCATGAACCTCTGTCCAAAGTTCTTCAGGCATTCTGTCTATCACATTTAATCCCCTGAATCTCTTGGTCACTTCCAGTGTATAATTGTAAGTGATTTAATGTAGGTCATACCTGAATGGTCTAGTGGTTTTCCCTACTTTCTTCATTTTGCCACAGTCTGATTCATGATCTGAGCCACAGTCAGCTCCTGGTCTTCTTTTTGCTAACCATATAGAGCTTCTCCGTGTTTAGCTACAAAGAATATAGTCTTATTTTGGTATTGCCTGTCAGGTGTTGGCCGTGTGTAGAGTCATCTCTTGAGTTGTTGGAAGAGGGTATTTGCTATGACCAGTGCATTCTCTTGGGAAAACTCTGTTAGCCTTTGTCCTGCTTCATTTTGTACTCCAAAGCCAAGCCTGCCTGTTACTCGAGGTGTCTCTTGACTTCCTACTTTGGCATTCCAGTACACTATGATGAAAAGGGAATCTTTTTTTTNGGTAGTGCATTCCAGGAGGGGGTATCCAGTGCCAAAGCCCTGGGTGGGAGGCTTACTGGTGTGTGCAAGGAGCAGGAAGGGTGTCAGGGTGGCTGGAGTAAAGGGAGTTGTGGGTTCAAAAGTAACAGGAAATGAGGTCAAAGAAACACAATGGGGCCAGGCCATATGGGGCCTTATCGGCCTTTATAAGAGTTTTTAGGTCTCATTTTCAACGAAATTGGGAGCCACTGAAGGGTTTTGAACAGAGAGGCGATATGATGTAACTTTGTTTTAACTGATTCTTACTGGCTTCTGTTTTCAGTATGTGCTCTGTAGGATCCAAGAATGGGAGCAAGGAGACCAACTAGAAGGCTTTAGAAGTAATCCAGATGTGAGGCTGTGGTCGCTCACCTTTCTCCCCAAGATACCCAATGGAGACATAGAGTCAGAGAACAAAGACAGGCAAACCAGTCCTTTATTAGCCGGGGTTTTGCTCTATAGCCTCAACATAGAGCTTCAGTGAGTAGTATGGGCACGTCAAGAATTCCTCTTCCCTGAAGAGAGTAGTCTGGGACCAAAGCAGGCTTTTAGATTGAACCATAAGAATTGCTAATTCCACTCTTTTTTTTTTCTCTTTATTTTTTGAGGTATAGTTGATGTACAAAATTATTTACGTTTCAGATGAACAATATAATAAATCAGTTTTTAAAGGTTATGCTCCATTTATAGTAGTTATAAAATGTTGGCTGTATTCCCTGTGTTGTATGATATATCCTGGGAACTTATTTAATTTATACATATTAATTTGTGCCTCTTAACCTCCTACTCCCATCTTTCCCCTTTCCTCATCATCGGTTACCACTAGTCTGTTCTTACACCTGTGAGTCTACTTTTTTGTTGTTATATTCACTAGTATGTTTTCTTTTTTAGATTCTACATACAGTATTTGTCTTTTTTTGTTTGACTTATTTCACTTAGCATAAAACCCTCCAAGTCCATGTTGTTGCAGATGGCAAAATTTTTTATTCTTTTTTATGACTGTTATTCCACTGTATGTATATGTGTGTGTATATGTATATTCACACCACATCTTTATCCATTCACCTACTGATAGACATTTTTGTTGCTTCCAGATCTTGGCTATTGTAAATATGTTGTTAAGAACATAAAGTCATGCAGTTTTTCAAATTAGTATTTTCTTTTTTTTTTTGGATATCTAGGCATGGAATGTCAGATGGTAGTTCTATTTTTAGTTTTTTGAGAAACTTCCATATTATTTTCCACCAATTTACATTGGTGGAACACAACAATTGTTGGTGAGGATGTGGAGAAAGGGGAACCCGTCTACATTATTGGTAAGAGTGTAAATTGGTGAAAAATAACATGGGGGTTTCTCAAAAGCAAAAAATAGAAGTGCCATATTACATTCCACTCCTGGGTTACATATCCCCAAGAAAGAACACACTAATTTGGAAAACTACGTGCACTTCAGTGTTCATAGCAACATACTTAGAATAGTCAAGGTCTGGAAGCAGCCAAAATGTCCATCAGTAGCTGACTGGATAGAGAAGGCGTGGTGTGTATTCTGATGGCTGTGAAGTGATATCTTGTTGTGGTTTTAATTAGCATTTCTCTTACAATTAAAGATGTTGAGTATCTTTTCATGTGCCAGCTGGACATCTGTATGTTGTCTTTGAAGAAATGTTTATTCAGCTCTTCTGCCCATTTTTTAATTGGGTGGTTTGTTTCTTTGATGTTGAATTGTATAAGCTGTTTATGTATTTTGGGTATTAACTCCTTATCGGTCATATTATTCGCAAATATTTTCTCCTGTCCAGCAGAATATCTTTTCGTTTTGTCAGCAGTTCCTTTGCTGTGCAAAACTGTTAAGTTTAACGTAGTCCCATTTGTTTGTTTTTGCTTTTATTTCTTCTGCTCTAATTCAACTCTTTGATCTACAGAATTGGTAGATTCATATGGATGAACCTAATCAGATGCCATGCATGACTTTCACCATAACATCTCTACCAGGGCTTTAGGGAAAAGAATGAGAAAGTACATTCTCCCATTATGGTTTTATTCCCCAGTCCCCCAGTTAGCATCCTGAAATCTGACTAATCCTGATTAGTAGTTGAGTTGGGAGAGTTAAAAGACAGAAACTGAATTTGAACTGACTTAAACCAAAGAAAGGGGGCAGAGGGTTCTACTTCCTAGAGTGTTTTACAGAAAGCCACGCTTCAGAAATGGTAGGAATATGTCAGCCATCCAAACCAAAGATACCAGCGGGGCTCTCTCTCTCGTCTGTGCTTTGTTTTATTTCTTGCTGAGCAATATGGCAGGAAATGTGGCCACAGACATAGAGTTTTAAATCTCAGACTTTTAGCCACTTGGGAGAGATTGACTCTACTTCCCAAGTGCCAAATCCAAAAATCCTAGAAAAGGTACTCATTGGGCCAGGCGTCCATTCCTGAGCCATTCCTTAATGTGGTCAGAGCATGAGCTGTCATGAGAACATGCCAGCTGCATCAGGAACTGAATGTCAACATTCTTAGAAGATGGTCAGATGTGTTAGGCAGTCCCGGACATAACCTCTATAGGTGAAGCACTGGGGAGAAAGCACCTTTGAAAGACTAGCCTTTAGTCTTCAACCAGAAAAAAGCAATCCTGAAACACTGAATTCTGATTGCTCAGTGTCTGTCGTAAAACTTACTGGATACTTCGTTGTCATCCATCAAAAGACATTATAAGACATCAGAAACCCATAGAAATAATTGTCCAGGTTATAAAGTCAACTTTTACAAAGGAAAGTGAAAAGAAAAAAGTAGCTTCTGCTATATAAAGTGGGCTTCTCAGTAGCAAAGTGCGCTAGCCCAGGTGGTACCATTGTGAACATTCTGTAAAGGTGCCCTTAAGTGTAAGCTAGGTTTTTAGCTCATATTCCAGTCTCAGGCAGTTATAGCGGTACAGCTGTACATGATAGTCCTACTCAGTGTTAATTTAGCTGTTTAGAGTAAGTGGATCTGGGAATTGTTGAGTGACCAGAAAATAAGGAAATGAATAGATATCAAAGAACTGTGAAGGGTATGAGATGTTGCCTCACTTGCAGGTTAACAAATTAGCCTGAGACAATTTCATGGCTACTGATAGAAGACACAGACTCCTGTGTCAAAGGCAGAGGACATTTCATTACTCACAGCAGTAGCAGTAGCCAGGGGAACGTCGTTATTGCCACTTGCCCAGTTTTCACAGGGTGACACAATGAATGCTAGATATGACTGCACATGTGGTGTGCTGCTTTAGAGAAGAAGATTTTTAGCATAAAAGATCCCAACCTTTTATAAGGGTCTTTTGGTAAATCTGTTCAACCTTTGTGCCAGAGGGGAGGCACTGAACCGTTTCCAAAGACTGTTTGCTATAAGTAAAGTAAGTAAAGTCACTCAGTCGTGTCCGACTCTTTGTGACCCCGTGGACTGCAGCCCACCAAGCTCCTCAGTCCATGGGATTCTCCAAGCAAGAATACTGGAGTGGGTTGCCATTTCTTTCTCCAGGGGATCTTCCCGACCCAGGGATCGAACCCAGGTCTCCCGCATTGGAGGCAGACACTTTAACCTCTGAGCCACCAGGGAAGTCCCTATACATCCTGGAAAAGATTTTCAGGAGCAAAGCTGTTTGTTAATGCCATTCCTTAGAAGCTGCACAGAACTGTGAGAGAATATGGAGAACTATTCCTCAACAACTGGAGAAGGAAGGATGTGACATTGTGCCCTTAGGTCAGGGGTCAGCCATCTTTTTCTATAATGGGTCCAGATGGTAAATATGTTAGGCATTGGAAGTACTCAGCTCTTCCACCACAGAGCAGAAAAGCAACCTTCCACAGTATGTCAAAGAATGCAAATGGCTGTGTTCCAATAAAACTTTACAAGACAGGCAGCAGGTCATATTTGGCTTGTGGGCCAAAGATGGTCTGTTTTGTTCAGATTTTTCAAGTATCCTTAAACTTAAATCCTCATTTTCACAGCTGCAGCCTAGGTCATTCTCTAATTAATTTACCTTTTACTTGTTTTAACATTTAGTAAAATAATCATTATCCATTGTAAAGTCAGAAAAGCCATCTTAGAATATAAGCACCCGCAGATCATATGTGTACTTCTGGAGTATAGGTAACTAATCTGATATACAAAACGTTGAACTAAAATCTTGTTTTCTTGTCAGGATTAATTGTATTACACGTGGAAACTGGCAAAGGATTTATGGAACCTACTGGTTTTCTTGAACAAAATATCATCTATGTAGTTAAGATATTAGAGGAGATTAACTAAATGTGACTTGTATGAACTTAGAAAATAGGTTAGAAAAAACAGTCATTCTCATTTAGCCCATCTCTGTAGTTGAAAAAAAGCTATATTATTACCCTCTAAATGCCATTTAGGAGCTATTTACTATGAAAGAAAACGTAGGCTTTTGCATTATCATAGATAAGCTTGGAGGATTGTTACAGAGGACCTTTTTAGATGCTAACTTCATTAGAGTGCTTCTTGAATTTGGCTGAGTGTGGAAGGAATGAGTGAAGACAATTACACTGTTTTTATTCCATTGCTGCACACTGCTTTAGCATCATTTTAACTATCATATTAAAGGTGCAGAATTTTGAGACAAATTGGACCATGTGTCCCAGAAGTAGATTGAGAGAATTCAGTAAACCGACTCAGACAAGTTGATGGCTCTTAAATGACAGAAGGCCTGCCTTCAAAGAACCTAATTCCTGGCTGCTTATAACTCCAGATTCCTGCTTCTCTTCTGCTTTTCTGCTTAACTCTTGGATTTTTGTTGATGCATTTTAAATGATTAATATTATTATTAAGCTTTTTATATATCAGATGTCAGTGGCATGATGAACCTGTTGAACAGGTTAAATTATAATAGGAAACCTAGTTTGAGAGAGTACGCTTGTTATGAACAAATCTGGATTGGGCCTGTTTAATTACAAATTGTTTGTTTTTAAAGTCTTCCTATGCCAAGTCACATGCAGTACTTTGAATAGAAAGACAGCCATCTTATGTTTTAGAATGGATAGTTTGGGTTTTTTTGACTTAATATGCTGCCTTTGATTCCAATCACAATTGAATTTAGCTCAGAGTCTAAAGTTCTGTGGAAACAAAAACAGGTGATTAGATAAGAAAATCTTGGCGGGGGGCGGGATGGGTGGAGGAATAAGGGGCACTTTAAAAGTTGGACTGTGAAGAAAGCTAAGCACCGAAGAATTGATGCGTTTGAACTGTGGTGTTGGAGAAGACTCTTGAGAGTCCCTTGGACTGCAAGGAGATCCAGCCAGTCCATTCTGAAGATCAGCCCTGGGATTTCTTTGGAAGGAGTAACGCTAAAGCTGAAACTCCAGTACTTTGGCCACCTCATGAGAAGAGTTGACTCATTGGAAAAGACTCTGATGCTGGGAGGGATTGGGGGCAGGAGGCGAAGGGGACGACCGAGGATGAGATGGCTGGATGGCATCACTGACTGACTCAATGGACTTGAGTCCGAATGTACTCTGGGAGTTGGTGATGGACAGGGAGGCCTGGCGTGCTGTGATTCATGGGGTCGCAAAGAGTCAGACACGACTGAGCAATTGAACTGAACTGAACTGTTTTGTCAAACAACTGAATCATATTGTGGGGCTTTAAGAAATGAAACAGTGTGGAACTGATTTAGCAGTTCTATCAAGGTTCAAAAATGTCTCCAACTAAATAATTAGAATGTTTGCATTTACAGATCATTGAGGAAAAGCTAATCATTGAATCGTGTACAAATGTTAAGTATTTGGAGGAAAATGATTAAATATAGAGTAAATATACCTAAATTCAGTTCAGTTCAGTTCAGTCACTCAATCATGTCTGACTCTTTGCAACCCCATGAATCACAGCACGCCAGGCCTCCCTGTCCATCACCAACTCCCGGAGTTCACTCAGACTCACGTCCATTGAGTCAGTGATGCCATCCAGCCATCTCATCCTCTGTCATCCCCTCCTCCTCCTGCCCCCAATCCCTCCCAGCATCAAAGTCTTTTCCAATGAGTCAACTCTTTACATGATGTGGCCAAAGTACTGTAGTTTCAGCTTTAGCATCAGTCCTTCCAATGAACACCCAGGGCTGATCTCCTTTAGGATGGACTGGTTGGATCTCCTTGCAGTCCCAGGGACTCTACCTAAATTAGTTCCTCATAAATTGGAAAATTGGAACCATAAGAGCTCTGGAAGAAAATGTAAATAAATAGTTACCTGATCTTGAGGCAGGGAAAATCTTTTAATCATTAAAGCAAAAGAAGAACCACTTGTTTATAGTGAAAGAAATTCAAGATAAAAAAGTTAAGAGAGTCAAGATTGGAAATGAAAGTATAAGTATCTACCTATAATGAAAGATATTATAATCTGCCTATAATAAACTTATAGGTAGATATAAGTTCTGCCTTATATCTTATAGTTTGAAAGCCCAAGGAAATCAAAAGACAAATTATTAAAAATAAAAAGAAAATTGGCAAAATGTCCAAAATGTACCTAGGAAGAAAATAAAGTTTATAAACTCTAAAAAATATATATATATATTTATATGACTGCAATTATTCTCTTCTTTTTTAGATGTAGATTGTCAAAATATTTTAATATATACATGGAGAGTACAGAAGAATTTTTATAATTTCTGACTTCATATCTATCTGTGCGATACCCTACTATTGTATCTTATTGTGATTTATTACTTTAGGGAAAATAGGAGTTAAATGTTATGAATTTTTACATATTTTATAAGAATTAGTAATTACTTTCACTAATTCACTTTTTTTTTCTTTTTCCAATGTGCAATAATAGGTCAGTACTCCTGTCTTTGTACCAGGGAAAACTCATGTGCTGCTTCATCGAATGAGTGGGAAAGGACTTGCTGCCCATTACTTCTTTCCAAGACAGCCTTGCATTTTTGGTGATAAGATGGTCTCTGTGCAAATAACACTGAATAATACCACTGATCAGAAGATAGAAAATATCCACGTAGGGGGAAAAAAGCTTCCTATGGGCATGCAAATGCATGTTTTTAATCCAATAGGTAAATACTAATTCTCATTTATTGTTTTAACTATATTTGATAATTAAATGTGTTTATTTTTAAAATAAAGTAGAATACATATTATTTTATTGATTTTTACCAAAGTCGGTTTATATTGGGTTGGCCAAAAAGTTCATTTGGGTTTTTCATTATCATGGCATGGTAGAACCTGAACGAACTTTTTGGCCAAACCAACATTAGTTTTTCCTTTTTAAACCAAATTTATCGTATAAGATAAATACATTTCTTTGCCCTTAGCAAATCAAGTGCCATCAATGGTGATAACCAGTACTGATGAAAGAATGGTTCTGGAGAATCAAAACTGCTTTGCATTTTTCCTACCTGCGTCACCTACCCCCACCTCTTTTCCTGGTCAGCTTCCTTCCCGGCTTGATCTTACTTTGCCTTTTGGTTATAGTGCCTCATGCACTTTTTCTTCCCCATTTTCCTTCACATTCTTAGACTGAAATGTAAAGGGAGCGAAGACTGAGAGGGCGTATACCAATTCTGTTTGTCTTCCTCTTTCTGAAGGCAGAAAGCCCACTGATATTTTCACACATTGTGTGTTTTAATCTGTTGCCACCATTTAAAAACCAGCATCTTTTCACACTAAAGGACAAACCCAGAAACCGCCGCTGTTCATGGAGAAAGCACAAGAGTATGGCGGTGCCTGTGCTTTATCCCCACCTGCTGCACACCAGCTGACACCGAGTAGGCTGCCCCTGCTCTGTGCCACGCGCCTTCCAGGCTGCCTCCGGCCCGGTACATCATACTGTCTCCCCAGCTGCCGCAGGAGATACACCTTCTTAGCATTAACTGGAACAGTTGTATGGCTTACTTTGAATTTTTAAAATGGTACAGTAGTTAGAATGTTTAGCTCTATTTTGGTTTTGTGTGAGTGGAGGCAGTCCTACAGTTTAGTTGAAAGAAGCTTCAGAAAAGATCTTAATTAAAAGTGATATAAGGTTTCTGTCATTGAATCCTTGAAGTGTTACAGTCAGGTCCACATAGTTCCTTTTTTATGATACTTGAGGTGAGCAAAGCCTTTTGACCAGGTAACTGTACCTTCTTTACTCATTATTTCCCATCATATAGTTATTCTGTCTTTCTCCATCTTTGCCTGAGTGAGCTCTTTGACATTGTTGAGTTCTCTCCTCTGTCATTTTAATGAGTCATTCAGTAAAAAAATCATCCTTTGTGTTATATTTTTTCCACAAAGATATAAAAAATTCCTAATATTTAGATGAAATTTGGTAACAGCCAAAGTAGAGAGAAGTAGAGTTAAAGTAAATTGATTTCAGAACCCACTTAATATCCTTTTTAAAAAATAATTTGGTAATTAAGACACCATTTAAAGAATACAGTGTGCTGATTCTTATTTATTTTGTGGTTAACATATTGCCAAGGAATTAAGAATATCCCGATTTGTGTTCTTTTTTATTGCTTGCAATCCAGCTTTTTTAATCTAGTTAAAAAGTTACTTTAAGAAGCATCAAGCAACTGATATATGCATTGTCTGAAGGTTGAAAATGTTATCCAAAGGTTAAAACAGTAGAACAGTATTAACATTTCTTTGAGCTGGCATAATGAGTTGATGAGTTGACCTTTTGTTGGCCTATGTAGAACAGAAGAAATAAATATAATAAATTTCAGAGTATGGCCTTCACATCAAAATAAAATATGAATATATATTATTGCCTCAGTACTAGTAATAGGCTGTCTTTTCTTAGGCAGATTTCCTGACCATAGGGTTTCATTCATTTTGTTGGCATTTACTGGATACCCTCAAGAAACAGAGTTCTTTCCCATGCAGTATAGATTCCCATGCAGTAGATAACAGTAAAGTTCAGAGTATGATATATCTTAATTAGTCCTCCAAAAACATCCTAAGGATGCAACAAAAATACTACATTTTTGTATTTTTGTGAAATAAAGGAAGTAAGATACTTGTGTTCTTTAATAAGCACATATACATGTTAAGGAGTCCAGTGACTTTCTTATTTATCACCAGTCTGTTCTCTTTTTCTCTATAATATGAGAAAAATTTTTTGTCAGGATTTTGCCCTGCCTTTAGCATGAAACTGGATTCCTTGCAAGTGTGTTAGGAATGAAGTGCCATTTTCCCACAAAGATCAGGTACACGTACACAGGAAATTTAACACACACANTCACCAGTCTGTTCTCTTTTTCTCTATAATATGAGAAAAATTTTTTGTCAGGATTTTGCCCTGCCTTTAGCATGAAACTGGATTCCTTGCAAGTGTGTTAGGAATGAAGTGCCATTTTCCCACAAAGATCAGGTACACGTACACAGGAAATTTAACACACACACACACACCCCAAAAGCGTAGCCTTAGGCTCTCTGCACTATGTTCAGCGACTCTGTTAACACTTGACAAGTTTGAGTTCAGCTAAGATTTCACTAGTTACTACACAACTGCCCCGTCATAGTAGACAGCATCCTGTGTGATTTCATTTTTTGTTATTAATATAGTGGTGTAATAGAAGCAGTATTTTTCAGCCATTTCTGCATAACCCTCTCATGTATATTGTGATGATTCAGAACCAGTATTCAACTATAGACCCCTGCCTGAATAAACTTTCCCAACGTATTATAGTAGGCTTCAAATATTATAAAAATCTGTTATATGAATAATTTTATGCTGCTCACTTTGCTCTTGAAAGTGAAAATGTCCAAATTCATGTCCGCTCAGTCATGTCCGACTGTTTTTGACCATATGGACTGTAGCCTACCAGACTACTCAGTCCGTGGAATTTTCCAGGTAAGAGTACTGGAGTGGGTTGCCATTTCCTTCTCCAGGGGATCTTCCACCCAGGGATCGAACTGGTTCTCCCACATTGCAGCCACATGCTTTACCGTCTGAGCCACCAGGGAAGCCCCTCTGCTGTTGAAGCTTTCATATAATAAAACATACCATTGATCATGAACTAGCCTCCAGAATTAGTATGGCACTCAACTCGCAGTTAATTAAGACTGAGGATGTTATGAAACTGTGTCAAACAATGACATCATCAAGGTATCCTAAGAACTGTCACTTGGTCAAATGAGATATGAGGATACATGATATAGAAAGATCTAGTCCTGAGTGCCATCGTTTTTTTTAGATGACAGCATTTGCTACCAATGTGGTGTCAGGTGCAAACAAGACCAAACCCCAGTATATCTGTGGCACAGAAGAAAGCACCAAGGATTCAGTGAAGAAGAGCATTGAACAGTGAGACTGACAGCTGTGAACTGATAAGGTGTAGGCTTTAGGAGAAATGCAAGAAGACTATCATTGTAGTTATTTATAGTAAAGCCTGTTTGTGAAAGATTAAGTAGCAAGGCTTCTGGGGTACTTACACACCCTCCTGGTAAATGTTAGGTTTATATATAAATGGAATTCCAACTAGAATCAGCACACCAATAACACTTTAAAAGTCAGCATCAAATACCTCCTTATAGTGCTTAATCTTCATTTAGGCTTTTAGATATAAAAATACTTCTTAATATTTTAAGCTTATTGAATTATTTTGTCCTACCTGTACCATGATTTCTGTAATGGTTAGCATTAAATGGGAAATCATACCTATCACAAGCCCTAGGATAATCACAGTCTATTGGACCATTGTGTGATTGCTAAAATATAGTTACATCTACTAATGCAACTAACAATACAACCACAGTTATACTGGAGACTTTAAACAAAGTAGAAACCAAAAGTGAATGGTTTCTATTTAAATATAGAATATATACAAATATTTATACTAAATAGGTATATGTTTAAGATCCCTTATTATTCTAATGTACAGCATTACTCTTTGACTCTGGAGTCATGAGCAGTGTAAAATCGTGTTATTGTTTATCTTGAGTTTTATTATTATCAACTAGTACTGTATATTGCAGCAGTTATTTCCCACACTTGATTAGTTGATAGGTGAAGGTTCAGAAATTACACATCGACAAAATGTCATTTTATAATTTGTTTTTTCAAGATAATATAATCTGCTACTAAATTTTCTTTGAGTAATTCTTCAAATAATACAATTAGACTTACTGTTTTGGTTCATATAATGCCAGTTATCTTCAGTAATACCTGAGGACAAGTTAATTTCTTCTTCCAGCTTTGCTTTAATTTGCATGCTTTAAATTTTGGACTTTTTCCCCTGTGAAAATTTAGGACATTGCTGAAAATGTATTTTTCTTATCTAGAGTAAATATTCCGTAGTTTTAAGTACATAATCTCTTATAACACCCAGAGTCTGGTACAGATGTTCGAAACGGGAAAACATTTATTTCCTTCTCACCTTCACTTCCTATCAAGACACAATTGTAAAACATGGAATTTCTCAGGATGAGCTCTATTTCTGAAACAAATAGAGTAATATGTTCATTGTAGTTATGTGCAGAATTAAGTTGTGAAAAAGAAAGCCTTGAGGTGAAATTACTTTATAATTTGCTTTAATACCGTTAGTTTCAAATTATTCTTACAAATTATCATTAAATTTG
>SJYX01017209.1:0-191608 GCA_006410675.1 Oreotragus oreotragus
ATTTTATTTTACTTTACAATACTGCATTGGTTTTGCCATACATTGACATGAATCTGCCACAGGTGTATACGAGCTCCCAATCCTGAACCGCACCCCCGTCCCCCTAGTCCAATCTGACAATGGCCTTCATCAAGGAAAGTAGTGGACGTTGTGAATTTGCTAACTACTGGTTCTCTTTCTGACCCCTACACCCCCCTCAACTCCCATCATCCTAAACATCATGTAATAATTCAGGGTTCAAATATGACTACTTCTTGGTTTAATTGGAAACCTGCTTCCCACAAGCAATTTTAGTTCTAATTAAGGAACACTATATCATTCAGTCAGTTCAGTTGCTCAGCTGTGTCTGACTCTTTGCCACCCCATGGACTGCAGCACGCCAGGCTTCTATATCACCAGTTCCCAGAGCTTGCTCAAACTCTTGTCCTTTGAGTCGGTGATGTCATCCAACCATCTCATCCTCTGTGGTCCTCTTCTCATCCTGCCTTCAATCTTTCCCAGCATCAGGGTCTTTTCCAGTGAGTCAGTTCTTCGCATCAGGTGGCCAAAGTATCGGCACTTCAGCTTCAGAATCAGTTCTTCCAATGAATATTCAGGACTGATTTCCTTTAGGATTGACTGGTTTGATCTCCTTTACATTTTGGTTTACAGTCAGTAGATAACACTGAATTCTGTGTGAACTCCCAGAGCTCTAGTGATGTGCAAGGTAAGGGTTAAAAATCTAATTACTTTTCTGATGAAAATTACCTGCTACTTCTGACCTATTTAAGAGATAAACTACAAGGCAGGAGTAGCTTTCTATCACCCAAGACAGTGAATTAATATTATATTGCTTTAACCCACATCACTAGCTAAAATCAGTCTTAAAAGGCAAAAGTAAAGTCGTGGCGGGTGGAGAGCCAACATGGATGCCATTGAATTTACCAAAGAATAAAAAAAAAAAAGGAGTCAAAAGACTCTGATTAGTGCAATGTTAAGTAAAACACAGCTGGATTTTTCCCAGCTCAACCATCCAATTTTTTAAAAAGCATATTTCCCCCAAAGCGCCAGTGGTACTTGGATGTGCTAGCTCAATCTGCCACATGTTAACAGATTCAGTTCCAAATGTGGGAAACTTTTAATTAAAAATACAATTGAAAAAATAAATGCTTATTGCCACACAAAATCCTGTACTCCAGGGCAGGTGAATTTCTGCTTGGTGTGGCAGTTATGATTCCAAACTGCTTCGCTGAATTCTTGAAAAGACAGCTCAGCCATAAACTGGGTACAGATATATATGTTTGTGTTCACCAGTGTGTGTTCCTAAGGCACTTTGTCTTGTCTGGAAATTTTCAAGGAAGAAATCAATAAAATTCGGTATCCTAGTACTCTAGCCAACAAATTTACAAAGGGTCTAATCAGTTTTTCAAAAGTTGTTCTGAGCTTTCACTTTGGGGAAAAGACAGCTTTACTTCCTTCCCAGATTTCATTGTTTTTCAACCTGGTATCTGTGAAACCATCCAACTGATGTTTTCTGTTTGAAAGAGCAGATACTTTCCTATACTATAAAAGTTTCCCTACCTGGATTTTAGAAAATAAAAATAAAAAAAAGGAAGAAATTAGAACTCATTCACCAGAGTTCTGCTTGTGTGCTAAAAAAACGTCCTCTTTGAGGATTCTGACAGCATTAGCTGCGCTGATTTACCTGCTGCAGTTAAAGCCAGTCCCTACTGCTTATATTACTCACTGGTTTTTATGTTTGCTTAAAAAAAAAAAAAAAAACAAAAACAACCACACAACTACTCATACAAAAAGCTATTTATAGAAACATAATAGGTACTACTGATCTTCCTTCTCTCTGCTCTCAGCCTCTAGACAGGATGGTCTAATGAACCTAGCTGCTAATGGTGAAGAAGGATGTTTGTTAGCCTGAGTTTTCACTTAAATAAACGCATGGTAAGGAAATTTATCATCACAGTCAAAAACGACATTCAGCCTATCTGGGTTACATACACATGCAATGAAGGTGGACACAGAATGAACACAAGATTATAGATATTAAAACATGTTCTGAAGGGCGAAAAACTCACCCAGCCTTCAATGACAGGCACTAGGGGAAAATCTCCTTACAGAAACTGTACCAAACTGTAATACACCTTTTTTGTTCTTAAATTGCAAATGGAATAAAATCTACTAGTGCTTGTTGAACAAATTCAGTATAAACATCACTGAACTAAAACAACTGTATATATAAACAACAATATAACCATGTAAATAATACTGAATTAAAAAACAAAACATGAAACTAAACTAAATCACACTCACAAATGAATTGAATTACACATTTAAATAGTTCAAGAGTAAGAGGAAAGATTAGTAACTATTCTTCCTTGAATTTAGACTTCAGTCTCAGTGTCACCATAAAATTTAAGTATGGGTGCTGCTGCTGCTAAGACTTAGAGACTGGCTTCAGTCTTGTCCGACTCTGTGCGACCCCATAGACGGCAGCCCACCAGGCTCCCCCATCCCTGGGATTCTCTAGGCAAGAATACTGGAGTGGGTTGCCATTTCCTTCTCCAATGCATGAAAAAGGAGGATAAAAAATTTAGAAATCGATGAAGTTCAATGACACTTACTTCATCATTCCTAAATTCACGCCTATTTGCTTTCCCACTGGTTTTAACCATTATTCGGTTGAATACATGAATACATGTCTGAATCTATTTATTCATTCAACAGTTGCTTGGTGCACATTATGCGCCAGGCACTATACTAGGTACAGATGGAAGTAAACAATGGTGAAGAAGAAAGGCAAGGTTGTTGTACTCACACATAGTTTATAATCTAGTGAGTTAACAAGCCATTATACCATGTGATAAGACCTAGGAAAAAAGATGCAAAAACGGCTCTGTGGGTACTTAGTAGGGGCCCTGGATCTTTAGCTGGGGATTCAAAGAAAGTTTCATGGAGGTAAAAGTAATGTGATGGAATGCCAAAAGTCATTAGGTAATTAAGGGTGGAGTGGAATTAGCTGTAAGCAGATGTGGAAGTCCTGAGAGTTTGAGAGGGAATGGTCAGCATGTAAGAAAGCCTGTAAGAAAAATATAAACCTGGGGTGTTTGAGGAATTGAGGAGAATTCAGCAGCGTGGCTCTGGTCCAGGGTGGATGTGTGCTGGGGCTGAGAGAAGAAGCGTGGGGAATAATGAGGCCTGAGAGACACTATGATGGGACCAGTAGTAATGTGGGTGTTCCAGTTTGATCACAAAGCCAGTGAATGAACATAGAAAGGTCGTGAGTGGTGGAGGGTGAATGACAAGATCAAATGTATATCTGAACAAAGTATACTTTGGCTAAAAAGGGGGGAAAGGGGTACAGAGACGGGAGAGAAATAATGAAAGACTTAGAGACCGGCTCATAGATTATGCCAGTAATCTGAGTAAAGATCATGAACTAGAACAGCAGAAATGTGAAAGAAGTAAAAGGATTTGGGTGGTAATTAGAAGGTAAATGGAGAAGGCGATGGCACCCCACTCCAGTACTCTTGCCTGGAAACTCCCATGGACGGAGGAGCCTGGTAGGCTGCAGTCCATGGGGTCGCTAAGAGTCGGACTCAGGGCTCCCCTGATAGTTCAGTTGGTAAAAAATCTGCCTGCAATGCAGGAGACCCCGGTTGGCCTCCTGGGTTGGGAAGATCTGCTGGAAAAGAGATAGGCTNCCTGGAAACTCCCATGGACGGAGGAGCCTGGTAGGCTGCAGTCCATGGGGTCGCTAAGAGTCGGACTCAGGGCTCCCCTGATAGTTCAGTTGGTAAAAAATCTGCCTGCAATGCAGGAGACCCCGGTTGGCCTCCTGGGTTGGGAAGATCTGCTGGAAAAGAGATAGGCTACCCATTCTGGTATTCTTGGGCTTCCGTGGTGGGTCAGATGATGAAGAATTTGCCTGCAATGTGGGAGACCTGGGTTCGATCCCTGGGTTGGGAAGATGCCCTACAGAAGGGAATGGCTTCCCACTCCAGAATTCTGCCCTGGAAAATTCCACGGACAAAGGAGCCTGGTGGGCTACAGTCTCTGGAGTCACAAAGAATTGGACACAACTGAGCGACTTTCACTTCACTTCACTAGGAGGTAAATAGACCTTAATGAATGCAATCCTGGAGACATCAGTGAGGTGGCAGAATCAAGGCTGAGTCACTCAGTAGAAAAATGGTAAAGTCCTTTCCAGAGATGGGAAGCGAGAGGCAATACTGGTTGAGGTAAGGGCGGAAATAAAATCAAGTTTAGTACAAGTTTGAGGTTCCTATGCGAGTAGATGTTTAATACAGACTGTGTGACTGTATTAGGAAGTGTGACCTTTGGGAGGTGATCCGGCCTGGACAGGGTACCCTCATGAAGGGCATTGAAAGTGAAAGTGAAAGTCACTCAATCGTGTCTAACTCTTGTGACTCCATGGACTATACAGTCCATGGAATTCTCCAGGCCAGAATACTGGAGAGGGTAGCCTTTCCCTTCTCCAGGAGATCTTCCTAACCCAGGGATCGAACCCAGGTCTCCTGCGTTGCAGGCGGATTCTTTACCAGGTGAGCCACAAGGGAANATGGACTATACAGTCCATGGAATTCTCCAGGCCAGAATACTGGAGAGGGTAGCCTTTCCCTTCTCCAGGAGATCTTCCTAACCCAGGGATCGAACCCAGGTCTCCTGCGTTGCAGGCGGATTCTTTACCAGGTGAGCCACAAGGGAAGCCCATGAAGGGAAATAGTGTCTTTATAAAATAAACCCCAGAGAGATCCTTTATAAAATAGACCCCAGAGAGATCTATCACCCATTCCTCTGTCTAAGGACACATTAAAAAAGACAGGCTTTTGAACCAGGAAGCAGGTCCCTACCAGACACTGAATCTGCCAGGACCTTCATCTTGGACTTCACAGCCTCCAGAACTATAAGAAATAAATTTCTGTTGATTATAAGCGACCCAGCCTATGATGTTTTATTATAGCAGCCTCAACAGACCAAGACAATGTGGATACTGAAAGATAATATGCAGACGGAGAAAAGCTCCTAAGATTAAATCTACAAAAGTGAAAGAGACTGAAGAATCTGAAAGACAGAAGGAAACCAGGAGACTCAAGTATCATAAAAACCCAGGGAAGAGAACTCTTAAAAAGGATGGGCTGTCCATCACTGCACAATACAGAGGGTGTTAAAATATTAATAGTAGCCACTGGGTATATGAACTGAGAGCTAATTGGAGACTTTGGCAGAGCAGTTTCAGTGAAATGATGAGGATAAAAATGAGACTGCAGAGGGCTAAGGAAATGAATGGGATGTGAGAAAGACTAACTCATGAAGTCTGATGATGAAGGGCTGGCAACTTGGAAAAGCTACAAGGAGGAATGAGGTTGAAATGGCACTAAAGAAAGTTTTCTCTAGTTAATCATTTTTATCCTCTTAAATAATAAAGTAATACATGCTCTTGGTAATACATTCCAAGAGCTTAGAAGGAAAGAAGGTGAAAAATATAAATAATGGTACTGCTCTCAATCTCCTAGAGAAAATACTATTAATTTTTTTGTGATCCTCCTAGAAATTTTTTGTACAGACAACCAATGTGGTATACATACACATATGTGTGTGTATGTATATACACACAAGTGGAATTCTACCATACTTTTTTCTTTCAAGAGTATATTCTGGAATTCTGTCCACACTGGAAAATATAGATATAACTTGCCTCTTTTTAATGATCACTCTGTACTTCCTTATATGGGCTTATAGAACTTTAAGCAATAATTGACAACCATCTACTTTTTTTTTCTTTTTCTTTTCCTTTTTTTTTTTCCTTTGGGTGATTAACACCCAGATTCAAAAAGTATCTTAATAATATACTTTGAAGCACATGTGCATGTATTCATGGTTTAAACTTCCAGAAGTAAAACTGCTAGATCATAGGGTACACACATTTAAAGTTTTGATAATGCTAATTTATCCTCCATAATAGATAGTATCAACTTAAATCCACACCAATAATGCATGTTTCTATATGCTATCACCATCAAAATGAAACAGGGCTGAATTTCAAATATCTTTGGCAGTATAACTGGTAAAAAGTGGTTATTTCATTAATTGCTTTAGTATGAATTTCTTTAAATGATGAGGTTGAACACATTTTAAATGTATATCAATATACAATCACCTTCAGTTCTCTGTTCTGTAAATTATGAAATGTTATTTCATGTTCTTAGACCATTTTTCTAATTGTTGAATTTAACTGATATGCAAATACTATTTGTAAATTAATTATATTAGTATTTTTTCTGTCCATAGTTTAATTATTTCCCCCAGTTTATGCTTACAAAAAATTCTTTCATTCCAAGAGCATAAGAAATCCAGCCTATAGTTTCTTCTACTGCTTTTAATTTTTCATTCTTTCCACTTGGATTTGGAGGGAAAGGATGATGATAGGAGCATAGTAGGGTGTTTGCTTTACATTTTACCAAGTTTTAAAAATATAATGACTCATTAATTATTACTGCATGGTAATCTACTCTTAATAAGAGTCGTTTTGAGTATGTTTGTGCATATGTGTACGTGTGTGCATGATTTATCCCTTTTTTTCTCCTTTCTCAATAATTTTCTCAGCAGGTTGAGTTTTCCTATCAACACATGCAACAAAGAGTATAATGGAAAAGGCAATCAACTTGGAGCCAAAAGCCCTATGTATTTATGCCTCCTCAAATCACTCACTAGCCATGTGACATGGAACAAATAATTTATTCTTTCTGAACCTTAGTTATCTCATTTGTAAAATATAGATAATGATTTCTGGTCCTATACCTCCCACAGTTATTGTGAGAATCAAATGCAATCATCTATTATTTTACAAACAGGACTATCATTGCAAACATAGCTTTCCACAATGGTATTACATGCATTAGTTCAGTTTATATAAACTATTCATCTGGTTGAAGTTAGGATGGCTATTCTTGAATTATTCCTTGCTGGAAGAATTTGAAGACAGAAGGAATAAATGTATGGAAATAAAATTTTTCTACTAAGATAAAGCAGTCTAAGTGAATTAAAATGCTATTGTGATATAATCAGAAACTTCAATTGGATTTTAGCCCATAAAACCAAGGGCTCCTTAATTGGACCATACCAGTAAACACTGGTAAGGGTAATTAATCTATAGCTAGACTGTATTGATTAATTAATGGCCTGGAATCCAATACTTTCTGAGAAGCTGTCATTCTACCTAAGTACACCATATTGAAGGAGATTCTTCAGTATCTAGAATTTGTTTGGATTCTTACCTTTTGTTTCAGGCCAAGAAATTAAGTACTGTAACAGGACAGGCATTGTGGTAGAGGGTGGGGATACAAAGATTGTGTGTCTACTTGTAGAATTTCCCATCTGCCGTGGTAAGCAGAAACATGGAAAGATAAACTCAATAGAAAGTAGTCAGTCCTATAATAAGGTGTATACCCTTGGTCACGGGTGGGTATCTGGGGTAGGTGCTTAGTTTAGGATGATGCATAGGAAGAATAAAGGAAAGAAATTAGGGAGCATATGACTCCTAACTGGGGTAGTGTTGCATCAGTATAAATTAGAAGTAAGCTTGTCAAAGGACACGGTGTAGGAATAGGAAATGGTTTGGAGGGCAGAGAGGGCAGCAAGATTAAAAGTAGAGACATAGGAACAGTATAGTAAGTAAATGACAGACTTTTGGTAGGAGTGGCAGGTGATAATGCTGAGTTAGGGAACAGACAGAGCCATATTCCTACCTGTAGGTTATGCTGAAGATCGTAGATTAATGAAAGTATTATATACATGTGTGATGAGATATTAAAAGTGAAGTTTCAAATTGAGACTCCAAGATAAAACAGATATTGCATGCCAAAGTAAAGTATCAGACAAACTGCAGATTTTACAAAGGTAAAGTTTCAGAACGAATTCCATTACCTTGAACCTCTCGGTCAGAACAAGACTATATAAAGTGGTGAGTATGGAGAAGGGAAAGGATTCTCTGAGGAAGAATTTTGGAGAAAGCTGTGAGGCTCACCCCTCTCAGCTACCCGCCTCCCCCCAACACACATAAGTGGTTTGGGTAGGGAATGTGTACAAAGTGGGATTTGATTTTACCTGGGAAATCTAGAGGATGGGAAATGGCTAACTTTCGGTAGCAAAGCCCAAGTTGATACTTTTACATAAGGCTGCAATCTTGGAGGTTTGTCAGGGCAGAAAATTTGTGGATATTTCCTGTGGACCAGAGACCTGGAAGGGTAGAAACTAGAACAGCAATTCCTAACTAGAAAACTGTGGAAGGAGTTACAAATGAATATCTAGAATAAAATGTACCCACGAAACTAAAAAAAAAAAACAACCAACCAACCAACAAAAACCAGAAAGAAAAACCACAGGTGAGAGTTCCTCAGAGATGATGTATTCCTGAAGAATTCCCCAAAGCACCCCATGATAGAAGAGTTGTGTTAAGCAACTGCCAGGCTCAGAGAGCATAATGGAAGGCTAAGATAGTTTTGGGCTTCCCAGGTTGCGCTAGTGGTTAAGAACCTGTCTGCCAATGCAGGAAACATAGACACAGGTTTGATCCCCGGCTCAGGAAGGTCCCCTGAAGGAGGGTATGGCAACCCACTTCAGTACCTTTGCCTGGAGAATGCCGTGGAGAGGAACCTGGCGGGCTATGGTCCACAGGGTTGCAAAGAGTCAGACAAGACTGAAGCGACTTCCACACAGGCACGCAAGATAGTATTTACTGTTTTCTTAGTCCCTTTCCCCGTCTTTCTGTCTCCCATTGCCCCAGATCTGTAGGGTACCTAAAACCATGGGTAGGTAAGCTGGATGGGAAGAGCAGATGAAGAGAGAACTAAGGAGTTTATAATACTTCCTTCTACAAAACTAGACACATTCTCTGCAATTTGTTTGGCTTGGGTAAGTATGCGGTTTTGATTACTATTTGAAGAGAACATCCATAGGTGTGGGTCAAGACCTTTATTTACAGTAACTGCAGATTAACTAAGTGAATTGTAAACTTACATATAAAAGCAAAAAATCACAAAACCTTTGGAAGAAAACTTAGGTGAAAATCTCTTGGGACAGGGACATGGACACACACACACACATCCCCCCATAAAATTGTTGGTGGAAATGTAAAATTGTACAGGTACTCTGCAAAATAGTTCAGCAGTTTCTTATTAACCTAAGCAGTACTTATATAATCTAGCAATTCCACGTTTGTGTATTTACTGTAGAGAAATGAAAACATACATGTACACAACTGTTCATAGGGGCTTTATTCCTAATAGCTAAAAACTAGAAACCAATGTTCTCCGGTGGGTGGTTGGTTTAACTTTGGTACATCCATACAATAGAATACCACCACTCAGCAATAACAAGGAACAAACTATTGACAGATGCAACAATTTGGAGGGACTTCAAGGGCATTTTATTTAGTGAAAAAAAAAGCCACTCTTAAATGGTTACACATTATACAATTCCACTTATAGAACACTTGAAATAACAAAACCATAGAGGTAGAAAACAAAACGTGCTTGGTAGGGGACAGGGATAGGTGTAGAGAGCGGGGTATGACTGGAAACAGTAGCAGAGAGTTCTTTTCTGGTAATGGAATAATTCTGTATCTCGATTGTGATGGTGGTGGTTACACAAATCTATATGTAGGATTAAGCTGCATAGAACTATAAACACACACAAATAAGTGCATATAAAAATTGGTGAAACCTGAATAAAGTCTGTAGTCCAGTATCAATGTCAATTACTTGGTCTTGATATTATACTACAGGTATGTCACTGGGCTTCCCAGGTCGCTCAGTGGTAAAGAATCCATCTGCCAATGCAGGTGATGCGAGTTCGGTCCCTGGGTCGGGAAGATCCCCCGGAGGAGGAAATGGCACCCCACTCCAGTATTCATACCTGGAAAAATCCCATAGACAGAGGAGCCTGGTGGGCTGCAGTCCATGGGGTCACAGAGAGCTGGACATGACTCTGAATGAGCACACACACTAATGGGGGACGTGCTTGCAAGAGTCTCTCACTTCTTGTTGCTGCTAAGTCGCTTCAGTCATGTCTGACTCTGTGAGACCCCAGAGACGGCAGCCCACCAGGGTTCCCCGTCCCCAGGATTCTCTAGGCAAGAACACTGGAGTGGGTTGCCATTTCCTTCTCCAATGCATGAAAGTGAAAAGTGAAAGTGAAGTCGCTCAGTTGTGTCCGACCCTTTGCGACCCCATAGACTGCAGCCTACCAGGCTCCCCCGTCCATGGGATTTTCCAGGCTAGAGTACTGGAGTGGGGTGCCATTGCCTTCTCTGTTAGTATATGAATTAAAAAGAAAAAGAGTTAAAAAATTGGTTCTAATCAGGAGAAACAGAAGAAGCTGAGTATATATATCCTACAAATGAGCCCTACAGTCACTCTTAAATATCTCCTGACAGAGAGTAAGCAGACTTTAAGACTGTACTTCGTCAGCGAGTCTCAGAATCGAAGACACAACTGCAGAGGTTTTTACTTGAAGGACATTTGAAGGAACTGAGAAAATTCTACTCCATGTGCTTACTTTTACCTCAAGACTTTGATAAATTTAAGTAGCACTTCCAGAGCAAGGTTGGCAACCTGACCGGCATTCAAAATCCTGGAATGCCTGACAATGTGGTACGACCATGGTTTTTCAGCAATTTCAAATTTTTAAAACTTTTCAAAGTGCATTTCAACAAAAGGTAGACATATCAGAGTCTTCTCCTGTCCCTATACCCTTTCACATGATATGGATTTAATGTGAAAATGCTGCCAATATTGATTCTGGGAAATCACTTTACTGGCTTTTATCTGATTAGATGGCTTTGGAACAATAATGACTGTGACATCCTATTGATTTTGCCTCTAAAATGTTTCTACTATCTTTGATTCTTCATCCCCACTGCCAACTACCCTCTTTAGAGCCTTCCTTATTTCTTAAAATAGCTCCCCCCCAGCTTAATTGGAATCCCAAATTTAGTCTCTGCAAACCAAATCATGTGAAATTCCACTGCTGGATTAATCTATACATGGCACAATTCTAATCAGGTCACTTCCTTGCTCAAAAATGGTTAATGTCCCCCCACTGCTTATACAATAAAATCTAAACTCCTTATTTGACATTCAAGGATTGTCCTGTGTATGGATTACTGGGTTGAAAATAACCTCCACTCAGAATTTTGACAACACTGCTCCAGTGACTTTTAATTTTTAATATTCTATTGAGAACTGTAATGCAATCCTTTCATACCTCCTTTGAATGTAACCTAATTTTTCTTTCTAGAAACTTTTATGATTCTTTTTTTAAGCCTCGGTATTGTGCTCTTTCGTGATAATATGAACTGGTGTGGGTGTGTGCGTGTGTGCTGCAAAGTCTTTTGTTATTTTTCACTCACTGGAATATGGTGGCCTTTCCACTATGTACCTTTATATTTTCTTGTTTTGGGAAATTTTCTTGTATTATTTCTTTGACAGTTTCCTCTCCAAACTTTTCTAAGAAAACTCTTCTTTTATTAGAATCTTCTGGATTGATTTTCTCATTTTCTGTTCCACTTTCTGGGAAACTGACTTGACTTTAGTTTACATATTTTAATTTTCAAACTCTTTCTTGTGTCAGTGAGGTTCCTTTTCTTACAGCATATTATTGTTTCATAGATGCACAACCTTATCTGTTGAAAATATTTATTATGCTTAGAAGTTGGTTTTGGCTTTGTGCATTGTCTCTGTTTCTTCAGAGTTCTTTTTTCTCTCTCCTATTTATTTGTTTTTCCTCCTGCCTTTCTTGGAAAAGAATTTCCTCAATATCTGGAGATTCTTGGCCATCTGTCTTTATTTTAAAGCACTAAAGAACTCAGTGGAAAACTGTGTGCTGGAATACAGCTTACAGATTAATGAGCTTCATTGCAGAGTACTTCCTGGCCAGATGTTTTTTAAAAAGTAATTTAACATCTTTATTGAGATATAATTAACATACCATAAAATCTACCCATTCAAAGCACACCATTTTCAGTATACTCAGAATTGTGCAATTATCACCACAGTCTAAGCTTAAAATGTTTCATCAGTCCAAAAAAGAAACCTCATGTCCATTAGCAGTCATTTTTCATTCCTCACTTCCCTGCCCTATATCCCCAGCCTCTAGCAGCCATTAATCTGCTGTCTTCATAGATTTGCCTATTCTGGACACTTCACATAAATGGAATTGTACATTCTACAGTCTTTTGTGACTGGCTTCTTTCACTTTGCATAAAGTTTTCAAGGTTTATCCATACTGTAGCATGTATCGGTATTCCATTCTTTTTTTAAGACTGAATAATACTGTATTATGTGGATGTATCATCTTTTCTATATCCACTCATCAGTTGATGGACATTTGGGTCAGTACCATTTTGGGGCAATTATAAATAACGCTTATAAACATTCATGTACAAGTTTTTGTGGGGACATAATGTTTCCACTTCTCTTGGATATAATTAGGAGTAGAATTACCAGCTGAAATTGTAATGCTGCTGCTAAGTCGCTTCAGTCGTGTCCGACTCTGTGCGACCCCATAGATGGCAGCCCACCACGCTCTCCCGTCCCTGGGATTCTCCAGGAAAGAACACTGGAGTAGGGTGCCATTGCCTTCTCCAATGCATTAAAGTGAAAAGTGAAAGTGAAGTCGCTCAGTCATATCTGACTCAGCGACCCCACGGACTGCAGCCCACCAGGCTCCTCCATCCATGGGATTTTTCAGGCAAGAGTACTGGAGTGGGTTGCCATTGCCTTCTCCGGAAATTGTAATGGGGGAACATAAATGCTGGTATCTTTTTATCTGGTTGAGTTTCTCAAATTTGCTCTGTATAAATGTAAGCCTGGCTGCTAGCCTTTTAGAGCTGGGTAGGAGCTGAATCTTTCCAGAGTTCTGGGGGTAAGCTCTTTTCAAGCTCTGTAATTTCCTGCTCTCTTCTTTTGCTTATTATTTGCATCCTGAAGAGTACTCTCTCCATGTCTACTTCTCAGTTCAAATTACACTTGTTTTCTAAGGTATAACTCACTGCCTCTGCCCTCTAAGGTCATTCCTGATCCACTCAACAAGAAGTAATCTTACCTCCCTGCACCATTGCTTCTTGGATATTTACTTCTTCTGTTGACTCCTTAAGGCTGGGCTGTGTCTTTACTTCTCTATATTCCCTGGTAGCACATGGCTTTCTACTCTGTACATAGCTCTCACAATTACCTATGTTACTCTGTGACAAGATATTTGGTTTTTAGAAATATTATTTGGCCACATTTTACTTCTCATGTCTATGCCCTACAGTTTCACAAAGGAAATTCTAAGTTTAAGAATCATTATAAATTGATCCCCAAGTTCTATCAGGGCCTTACAGCAGAGTTTATGACTTGCAGATCATTGGCTAAACAGACCTGCAGGGTCTTTTCGATCAACTGAGTCTGCGTGTTAAAATAACCTTTTAGTCTTTTGCACAGAAAAACTTACTGATCACATATAGTAAATCTTCTTTAGATGAAATGGACTCACTTGCAACTGCTTTTCTGCCATCTTTAAGCAGTAACTCAGACCTCATGAGAATAATTTTACACTTTTAAATTTAAAAATGTAGGTTTGTAGTTATTAAAAACCTTGAAAAATTCAAAATATCATGATCACTACTTCATTATCCTTCTGATACCCCAGATAGAATATTTCCTCCTCTTGAAGGAGAGAGAGAAAGTGAACTGAACAGCATTATAATGAGAAATTTAATGAGAAAGAGATTCCTGGCTTCTTGAGTTCAGAGTTCTGGTCAAATTTGGACAATTAAGCCCACAAAGACTGACATGTTGCACCAAATGAAAATTTAAAACTGCTATATAATCTAGAGACATGATTTTAAAACACAAGTAACTGACTGGAAGAAAAATTTAACAGTATGAGTAACAGTGGCTTACAATCCCTTGTAATAATAAAGGACTACTCCAAATCATTAGATAAAGGACAAATAGCTCAATAGATGGAGAAGGAAATGGCAACCCACTCCAGTATTCTTGCCTGGAGAATCCCAGGGATGGGGGAGCCTGGTGGGCTGCTGTCTATGGGGTCACACAGAGTTGGACACGACTGAAGTGACTTAGCAGCAGCTCAATAGAAAATAGGCAAAGGGATCAATAAGCAAGTCACAGAAGAAGAAAGCTTCTGAAAAGATGTTCAACTTACCAGGCATTAGGGAATAGAAATTAAAACAAACAAATGTCTGCTACCTGACTTTTTTGTGAGGGGCAATACAGCATAAAGTTAAGAATGTACACTCCAGAGCTAGAATTCTTGAATTTGAATCACAATATTGCCATTTTCTGATGTGTGACCTTGTACAATTCACTCATTTCTCTGTTTCAGTTCTCTCATCCTCAAAATAGGGTCATGAATGTAACTAGGGTTGTTATAATGACTAAATGAGTTCATTTCTGTGAAGTGCTTAGACCAGTGTATGACACATAGTACATAATGTGTGTGTAAGTGCTAAGTCGCCTCAGTTGTGTCAGACTCTTTGCGACCCTATGGATTGCAGCCTGCCAGTCTCCTCTGTCCAGGGATTCTCCATGCAAGAATACTGGAGTGGGTTGCCAACCCCTCCTCCAGGGGATCGTCATGACCCAGGGATAGAACCTGGGTCTGCAGGCAGATTCTTTACCGCTCAAGCCGGGAAGCCCAGGACATACTGCATATGTGTTTACTATTTCTATCCATCCATCATACTGATAAAATATAATGGCTGTTTGAAGGATAAAAGTAATTTTTAATATTGATGTATAGTTGCTGTACAATGTTATTAATTTCTGCTGTACAACAAAGTGACTTGGTTTTATATATATGTATATATTTTCTAATAGTGTTTTCCACTATGGTTTATCACAGCATATTGAATCTAGTTCCCTGTCTATACAGTAGGACCTTGTTATTTATCCATGGATAAAAGTGATCCTAATCTATGGGTGGGAATGGAAATTAGCACAGCTTTTCTGAAGAACAATATGGCATCGTATATACTTCATACTAGTAGTTCTTCTTCAGAAATCTAACCCCATCACGTAAGGAGAGAAAGGCACATAACAAAAATGGTTATTACATCTCTATTTTATGCCCAAGAATGGAGAAACAAAATATTCATCAGCAGGGAAGTGATGTACATGTTACAAAAAACTGTTATTGTTAAAAATAATTAGGTAGATTTATATGACTGACATATAAAGTTGTCCCAAATATTTATACTATAAAGCCAAGTCACAAAGTAATACATATAATATCATCCCACTTATGTGAAAGGCTTCCCTGGTGGCTCAGTGGTAAAGAATCTGCCTGCAATGCAGGAGGCTTGGGTTCGATCCCTAGGTCTCCAAGGAAGATCTCCTGGAGAAGGAAATGGCAACCCACTCCAGTATTCTTGCCTGGGAAATTCCATGGACAGAGGAGCCTGCTGGGCTATAGTCCATGGGGTCGCAAGAGTCAGACGTGACTCACTGACTAAACACCAACAACACCAGCTTTATAAAAACAAGCAAAATATACATATGTATGCATTTATGTATGGATTTTTTAAAAAAGGTTTGAAAATATACAAACTGTTAATGAGGTTATTTATATGGGAAGAAAAGGAAGGTGACTTAATGTATTGAAACTTTTTTCTTTTACACAAAGACACAAGCATTTTACAGTACAATTTAGAAACTGCAAAAAGGGGTTGCTTACTTAGGTTTGCCTAGAGTTTCTGCAGACTTGCCATAAGAATAGAAATGTTTTTCTACTTAGTTTTAGATACCACATACCATTTTGGAAGACATGGCCTGATTTCAGCAACTGATGCATATGGCACAAGACCAAGGGTCTTTGGAAAAATCTCTTAATGATACCAGTAAGGTTACCAATTTGAAGAACTCAGTTGATTAAGATCTTGTACCTTAGTTCTATTTATCTGTGTTTTCAGATGATCTGACGGCAAGAGGGTCTTTTTTTTTTTTTTACTGTGATATATTCAAACTTCTAGTGAGTATATACCTATATAAGAAGAATAAAGTTTCTGAAAATTTTCTGTTTAGAAAACCTCTATAAATGGATTTGGAAGACAAAAAGGATTATCTAATATTTAAGATTTATTAGCACTTTTTTTTATTATGCTGTATTTATTTAGTATGCTGTATTTAAGTCAGAAAGATACTACTGTTGACTGAAGTAGAATAGCATGGAAGTCACATATAAATCATTGGAAAGGCTGAAAATGCGCTGCCTATATAATAGCAATAGCAGATTCCAGGAGAATATAATCTCTTGGCAATTCAATCCGAGAATTCCTCTAGGCTACCTAAAGCAAAACAGAATAGGAGAGAGCACTTGGTTTGAAACTGAGAAAGTGATATTTAGTGCAAGTTTATAAAATAAAGTACACCTACGAAAGATATCTCCTTGTCTCTCAAGTTTATACGTGATGCTACAGAGTTTAAGGAACTGGTGATTGAATTAGGAATGTTTTAGTTGCTATACCATTTCCTTGTCCTTAAAAACCAATATTCTGAAAAATCTTGTCATTCTATTTTATTGAGACTTACTTATAAAATGATTTGAATTCTTACAATGATGAAAGTTGTAGAATAATAGGAATCTAAGGGAAAATATGAGAATAAAAGATTTTTAAAAATGATTACCCTTAAACAAAGAGGCATAAAAGAGATATTTAATAATACAATTGTACTGCAATTGACCATACTTTCAAATTTCACAGAACATCTCTAAAGTGGTTCAAGGATAAGAAGAGTGGATAAAGCTGTAGCCTCTCATCAATTCAGTACAGGGGAAAAGTTACTTTATTTATAGAACGAGAGTAACTCTCTGCCTGGCAAGTCTATAATCCGCAATTATGAGATTACAATCTATATTTCTACTTATGATGCAGGTAGCTGGAAATAATGGACTTATTACTGAAAAGAAAAAGAAACACCCAAGTATAAATAGGAGGATCATTATGAAAGGCAGACAAAAGTTTATATCCAAGCTCTACTAAGTAGCTATGTGACTATGGGCGTGCTTCTCAATCTCTTTTGCCTTAGTTCCTCATCTGTAAAATAGTACCGAGGGTTGCATTACATGAGAGACACAAAGTAAGCACTCAATAAATAGTGGTGATGGTGGTGATGTGTCAAGACACAAGAGTACCATTTCCTAAATTTTGAACAGTGTGGAGACATGAATTATTACAAATGAGTCCTAGCATACATTCAATCATTTTAGAAGGCTGTTATCCTTAGAGAGCTATGCATGTGAGGTTTGTTCAAGCTGGTAGTACTAATTATTGAAATCCTAGCTTTCTTTAAAAATTTTTTTTTTTTTTAAAGACACAAGAGTACCATTTCCTAAATTTTGAACAGTGTGGAGACATGAATTATTACAAATGAGTCCTAGCATACATTCAATCATTTTAGAAGGCTGTTATCCTTAGAGAGCTATGCATGTGAGGTTTGTTCAAGCTGGTAGTACTAATTATTGAAATCCTAGCTTTCTTTAAAAAATTTTTTTTTTTTTACTTATTTATTTGGCAGTGCTGGGTCTTGGTTGTGGCATGAAGGAGCTCTGATCTTCACTGCAGCATGTGGAATCTGTAGTTGTAGTATGTGAGATCTAGTTCCCTGACCAGGGGTTGAACTTGGGCCCCCTGTATTGGGAGCAGAGTCTTAGCCCTGGAGCACCAGAGAAATCTCAAGCCTTCCTTTTCATACAGGCCTTCTAGATGTGACTGTAAATTAATAAGGCCAAGTTCATATAGCATACACAAAGAACAAGACAGCAGTGAAGACCATGGACTCAGAGCAAAGTTGCCCAAGTTTAAATACCATTTTTGCTATTTACTAAGCAGTATAACCTTGGAACCTCTGTTTCTCAGACTTGTCATCTGTAAAATTGTGATAAATATTAGTATTTCTCTTACAGGGTTATTCTAAAGATTAAACAAGATAAAGTATATAAAGCATTTAGTATAGTGCTCAGAAAATGTTAGCTATAACCATCAGCATCCCTTAAAGCCATTCTACAGAAGAAAGATACACCTTGGACTACTAGAACACAATTCGACAGAAATAGCACAACTGACTCTTAAATTAGTTCTTAGGTATCTGCACACTCTCCAATATTGTAAGATTTTTAAACTGGTTTGGTATGTAAGCTAACATTTTGTACCGTGAGCAAGACAAAAAAGTAAATTTTTTTTATCAGTTCTCTAGGACTATCACTGTTGCACAGTTAGAGAAGACCAAAATATCTTACCAAAATGCACTGTAAAATTGCTTTCTGTGTTTTAAGCAAGTGAATGCCTACCTGTCATCAGTATTGCGAAGAGAGGGAAGCCGAAAGCTCGTGTTTCGGTCAAGCTTTGACTGGCTTTTGGTCCTCTTGATGGAGCCTTTTAGGCGCTTGCTGAAGAACCCCTAGAATGAAAAGGTAGAAGGTGATAGGAAAAAGAACAAAAGGGGAACCTTGCTATCTCCTAACTCATCTGCACTGACTTTATAAAAGCTACTCAGATTCTTATAATGAAGACCAGAAACAGAATCCAGCTTTTAATTTTTTAATTTGTAAAACACAGTTGCTGGAAACCACTTGGTAATGTGCTAAATTTTTTTTTCTTCCAAGATAATTGGGAGAATTAGACTTTTTGATGGCACTTAAGTTCTTATTTTTTAAACTGTCTCTATACTAGCTATGGTAAAGAAACTTCTAACTTTTAAGGTCATATGTTGGTGGTCTCAACAGTGGCATAATTTGATCTATGTCACCTTGGATATGGTATTTATGATGTTAACTTTCAAATATAGTTTAACTATTTTAAAATGAAATCGGTATGCATCATTTATGAAACCAGTGAAGCGCCTAGACTTCCGAAGAACAAAGTCCCTTATAGTTTTTAGCCCCTGCTTACTATGTGCCACTTCTACCAAACCATCCAGAGTGCCTTGAACATCGTCCAGTCTTAGCACCTGGCAAACAATGGACATTCAAAAAAGCTTGCTGAATAAAAAAATAAATACAAGAATGAATATCAATGAGCATTTCTTTTAAGAAACAGTTCTACTGTTGGGAGATGAAAGGACATCTTACAGAGGTATCTCAAAATACTTTGACAAAAGATTGTAATTCAAAGAAAAGTATTTTGATACATGGAAATACAATAATATTTCCAAAAGGAAAAAAAAAATACTAGGCCAATAACAGCACATCAAATCTGTTATATTCTTTTAGTTACCATTAAACTCCACTGTTTTGGAATAAAGACTATATTAATCACAATAAGCTAGGTTATACTTATCTAATAACTTTACAATAATATAATCTCACACAAAATATCACACACACAAAAAATAACGATCTCATACAAAACATACTACGTATCTCTGAGCAGGTCAGATGCAATGGGGACCTGGCTCTATGCTCTCCTCACGCAGGGTCTTGCGCTAAGGGTGGCTACATCTCTGTGATTCTACTGTTGCTGCAGCAGGATAAAGAAAGTGTGGGAAATTCTGTACTTGCTCTAAAAGCTTTATGTCACTAATGGTCTCACTTTATTAAGACAAAAAAGTCACATGACCACGCCTAACTTCAACAGGGAAAGAATGTACAATCCAGAAAGATACGTGGAGATACCTGGTGAATAGCAGAGTGGACTACCACTGCTTTTCCATGCCAAGTACGGTTGGCAAACACATAAGCACTCTGAGAGAATGATGGAAATTACTTATTTGAATCAGAATTGGAACTATTTAGCTGACTGAAGAAAAATGCTTATGTTATTTCTTGTTCTGGTAGTCCAAAGATTAAGGATAAAAACTAGAAAATATCACACAAACAAAATTCCCTAAGCTGTTTTTTATTTCCCAGGTTTTTTATTATAGGTATTATTGAGATTGATTGGAGGGAAAAAAACAAGGCTATTTTAAAAGTACTATATTTCTTAGAGACAGGCGTTTGCCTGGGTTCCTGTATAATCTTAGCATCAGTAGGGAAAGTCACTGGTATTTGTTCTCCAAGGCAGAGGTTTTATTTACTCCCTTCTATGCTTCAATCAAGACGAGTCATCACATTTTCTTAAGAATGGAGTCAGCAAGCAAGACTGAAATTTATAGAATTCTATTAGGATCATTTATTGTTGGTTCAAAAACCACGAGCCTAAGTTGAGATTCAGCCCAAGGACCCAACTAAATACCATATGTAAATACATTTCTAACAAAACTATAGTTAAGTATAAGTAGTTAACTGAGAATGTACTAGTAGATGTTCACTCATATAGTACTTTATCTTTCTCTGGCACTTTTATCTTATACTTCATATTTTAATCCATTTATTAAATATTTATTTTATATGTATATGGTATAAAGCATCGTAATAACTATTGTAAGGGTATCAAAGATTAAATAAAATCCTTGCCCTCAAAGGGCCTGTAGTTTAATACAGGACTAGAAATTAATATAAATATATATAATACAACATGTATTAGGAAAGTACATGTTATTAATGCCTGACATATTTAATCACAAAATAAAACTATCTATTTCTTTGAATCTAGGACACCAGTGATTGTCACACCATTATTTTATGTATACTAAGAAAAAAAGCTGCCAATTAAGCTATAACAAAATGACATCACTTAGACTCTTTATTTTGCATTAAAGAAGTTGATTTTTTAATGACCTAGGTTGGCAGGTTTTGTCATATATCACATAGTGTACACAAAGAAAGAACATACACAAAACTGGTTAAGGTATTTACTGCTTCTTCATTCTTCTGAACTATTTTTTTGACTCAGAGTAGTTGTTATTCATGTTTTTCCACAAAATACCATGATATATTCTTTCTTTTAAGAACACTGATGATGAATGGCATGTTTTAAAAGATAAACTATGGAGATGTTAAAATGTGAAAAAATTTATATCTCAGAATTGATGAAACATGGTATTATTTTAGAGAGGTACTTAGGAAATTATTTCAGGAGTTTAGAGAAAGAAGAGGTTGCATCATCTATTGAAATGAAGGGAAATTAAATGGAAGAAGTGGTATATGCTAGGTCCCAGAGAGAAGACATGATTTGGGTTTGGAGGAATGGAGGAGCAAGGGTACTATATGGACCACAGCACGAAAAGGGTATACATTAAGGAGATTTAGTTAGGTTGGTAAATTATTAGTTGTAACAACAAATAAGATTGGAAAGTTGATTTGTCCAGCTATTGGGTTTGGGTGGACTCTGGGAGTTGATGATGGACAGGGAGGCCTGGCGTGCTGCAGTTCATGGGGTTGCAAAGAGTCGCACATGACTGAGTGATTGAACTGAACTGAACTGAATGTATAACTGGCAGAGACAAGATACCCCACGTCCAAGGTCAGGAGCATCGGCCATGAGGAGATACTCCACGTCCAAGGTAAGAGAAACTCAAGTAAGATGGTAGGTGTTGCAAGAGGGCATCAGAGGCCAGACAGACTGAAACAATCACAGAAAACTAGCCAATCTGATCACATGGTCCACAGCCTTGTCTAACTCAATGAAATTAGGCCATGCCGTGTGGGGTCACCCAAGATGGATGGGTCATGGTGGAGAGGTCTGACAGAATGTGGTCCACTGGAGAAGGGAATGGCAAACCACATCAGTATTCTTGCCTTGAGAACCCCATGAGCAGTATGAAAAGGCAAAAAGATAGGACACTGAAAGAGGAACTCCCAAGGTCGGTAGGTGCTCAATATGCTACTGGAGATCCGTGGGAAAATAACATAAGAAAAAATGAAGGGATGGAGACAAAGCAAAAACAATACCCAGTTGTGTATGTGACTGGTGATAGAAGCAAGGTCTGATGCTGTAAAGAGCAATATTGCATAGGAACCTGGAATGTTAGGTCCATGAATCAAGGCAAACTGGAAGTGGTCAAGCAGGAGGTGGCAAGAGTAAACACTGATATTCTAGGAATCAGCGAACTAAAATGGACTGGAATCGGTGAATTTAACTCAGATGACCATTATATCTACTACTGTGGCAGGAATCCCTTAGAAGAAATGGAGTAGTCATCATAGTCAACAAAAGAGTCCAAAATGCAGTACTTGGAGGCAATATCAAAAAAAACCAGAATGATCTCTGTTTGTTTCCAAGGCAAACCATTCAATATCACGGTAATCCAAGTCTATGCCCCGACCAGTAACACTGCAGAAGCTGAAGTCGAACGGTTCTATGAAGACTTACAAGACCTTTTAGAACTAACACCCAAAAAAGATATCCTTTTCATTACAGGAACTGAAATGCAAAAGTAGGAAGTCAAGAAACACCTGGAGTAACAGGCAAATTTGGCCTTGGAGTACAGAATGAAGCAGGGCAAAGGCTAATATAGTTTTGCCAAGAGAACGCACTGGTCATAGCAAACACTCTCTTCCAAAAAAGCAAGAGAAGACTCTACACATGGACATCACCACATGGCCAACACTGAAATCAGATTGATTATATTCTTTGCAGACAAAGATGGAGAAGCTCTATACAGTCAGCAAAAACAAGACTAGAAGCAGACTGTGGCTCAGATCATGAACTCCTTATTGCCAAATTCAGACTTAAATTGAAGAAAGTAGGGAAAACCACTAGACCATTCGGGTATGACCTAAATCAAATCCCTTACGATTATACAGTGGAAGTGAGAAATAGATTTAAGGGACTAGATCTGATAGTGCCTGATGAACTATGGACGGAGGTTCATGACACTGTATGAGACAGGGATCAAGGCGATCCTCAAGAAAAAGAAATGCAAAAAAGCAAAATGGCTGTCTGAGGAGGCCTTATAAACAGCTGTGAAGAGAAGAGAGGTGAAAGGCAAAGGAGAAAATCAAAGATATACCCATTTGAATGCAGAGTTCCAAAGAATAGCAAGGAGAGATAAGAAAGCCTTCCTCAGTGATCAGTGCAAAGAAATAGAGGAAAAAAACAGAATGGGAAAGACTAGAGATCTCTTCAAGAAAATCAGAGATACCAAGGGATCATTTCATGCAAAGATGGGCTCAATAAAGGACAGAAATGGTATGGACCTAGAAGAAGCAGAAGATATTCAGCAGAGGTGGCAAGAATACACAGAAGAACTGTACAAAAAAGTTCTTCATGACCCAGATAATCACACTAGTGTGATCACTCACCTAGAGCCAGACATCCTGGAATATGAAGTCAAGTGGGCCTTAGGAAGCATCGCTACAAACAAATTTAGTAGAAGTGATGGAATTCTAGTTGAGCTATTTCAAATCCTGAAAGATGATGCTGTGAAAGTGCTGCATTCAATATGCCAGCAAATTTGGAAAACTCAGCAGTGGCCACAGGACTAGAAAAGGCCAGTTTTCATTCCAATCCCTAAGAAAGGAAATGCCAAAGAATGCTCAAACTACCACACAATTGCACTCATCTCACACACTAGGAAAGTAATGCTCAAAATTCTCCAAGCCAGGCTTCAGCAATATGTGAACCGTGAACTTCCAGATGTTCAAGCTGGTTTCAGAAAAGGCAGAGGAACCAGAGATCAAATTGCCAACATCTGCTGGATCATCGAAAAAGCAAGAGAGTTCCAGAAAAACATCTGCTTCCGCTTTATTGACTATGCCAAGGCCTTTGACTGTGTGGATCACTTTTGAAAGAGATGGGAATACCAGACCACCTGACCTGCCTCTTGAGCAATCTGCATGCAGGCCAGGAAGAAACATTTAGAAATGGACATGGAACAACAGACTGGTTCCAAATAGGAAAAGGAGTACGTCAAGGCTGTATATTGTTACCCTGCTTATTTAACTTATATGCAGTGTACATCATGAGAAACTCTGGGCTGGAGGAAGCACAAGCCGGAATCAAGATTGCTGGGAGAAATATCAATAACCTCATATATGCAGATGACACCACCTTATGGCAGAAAGTGAAGAAGAGCTAAATAGCCTCTTGATGAATGTGAAAGAGGAGAGTGAAAAAATTGGCTTAAAGCTCAACATTCAGAAAACTACGATCATGGCATCCGGTCCCATCATTTCATGGCAAATAGATGGAGAAACAGTGGAAACAGTAGCTGACTTTATTTTTTTTTGGGGGTGGGGGGGGCTCCAAAATCACTGGAGATGGTGATTGCAGCCATGAAATTGAAAGACGCTTACTCCTTGGAAGGAAAGTTATGACCAACCTATACAGACTTCCCTGGTGGCTCAGATGGTAAAGCGTCTGCCTACAGTGTGGGAGACCTGAGTTCGATCCCTGGGTCAGGAAGATCCTCTGGAGAAGGAAATGGCAACCCACCCCAGTACTCTTGCCTGGAAAATCCCATGGACGGAGGAGCATAGTAGGCTACAGTCCATGGGGTTGCAAAGAGTCGGACATGACTGAGCCACTTCACTTCACTTCACTTCAGACAGCATATTAAAAAGAAGAGACATTACTGTGTCAACAAAGGTCTGTCTAGGCAAGGCTATGGCTTTTCCAGTGGCCATGTATGGATGTGAGAGTTGGACTATAAAAAAAGCTGAGCATTGAATTATTGATGCTTTTGAACTGTGGTGTTGGAGAAGACTCTTGAGAGTCCCTTCGACTACAAGGAGATCCAACCAGTCCATCCTAAAGGAGATCAGGCCTGGGTGTTCATTGGAAGGACTTATGTTCAAGCTGAAACTCCAATACTTTGGCCACATGATGTGAAGAGCTCACTCATTTGAAAAGGCCCTGATGTTGGGAAAGACTGAAGGCAGCAGCAGAAGGGAACGACAGAGGATCAGATGGTTGGATGGCATCACTGACTCAATGGACATGAGTTTGGGTAAACTCTGGGAGTTGGTGATGGACAGGGAGGCCTGGTGTGCTACATGCCATGGGGTCGCAAAGAGTCAGACACAACTGAGCAACTGAAGTGAACTAATAATGTTGTGTCTGTCTTAACATTCACCAGAGATTAAACCTTAATAAGTGCTTAATAAATAAATCTCACAACTATATACATAAAATTATGGTTGTTTACAGAATACAGATAAGGGAAATTGTAAGATGGCCCAGAGTGGTTGGTGAGGTAGTAGAAGCTACTACAAGATTCTCTTTTCATTTCCTTCATATAACTGAACTATGGTTTTCATCTGAGAAGACTATTTAGCTCAAAGCTTGGCTCCTTCTATACCTTTGCCTGGACCAACCAGGTTGCACTGAGCCTTCCAGCAACATTATTCCCTCTCTGAAGCTTCAGAGTGTATGGTATGTCCTCTTGCCCACCAGCCCCTCTGAGCAATTCCTCATATACAGGTCAGTAGACTCTGTACTGTCAACAGCCCTGGCTACACATGAGTGGATGGGAACAATTGACTTAAAGGTACCTAAGAGAATGGTCCTGGTAAGAGTTTTACCTCTAGGATGTGGTATCACCTGGTAGATACTAACTGCTCTAGCCTGATTCCTGGCCATTTCCTGCTTCGTGCTTTAGACACCAGCAACTCTAAAAGCCTCGAATTTGTCATGTATCTCTGCTACTGCTCATATTCCCTCCCTTTTCCCTGTTGAAGTCATCCTTTCAGACTCAGCTGAGCCATGATCTCCTCTAAGGTGTCTATTTTGGCAATCCCTGACCCTACTGTAGATTAACTGTCCCTCCTATGTGCTTCCAAGAATCTATAAATATAGCCAGTGTTACATTTAGCATGCTGCATACCCACTGATGTGTTAACAGTCTTCCCTATTAAATTCTGAACTTAGTAGCACAGGGACTAAACAATTTTTGCATTCCTGGGCAAGGTTGGTATCTGGCATCTAGTAGGGGCCCAATATATGTTTGTAGAACTGAAATTAAATAGGCAGTGAAATGAATAAAACCCATCATGCTGCTTCTGGTACAAGTGCCACCATGGAGAGAATAGGGAACCCTGAGTCAGGAAGTATGGCTTCAAATCCTGGCTCAAATTTCTCCCAGTTGAATGATACTGGACAAATAATAACTCTGAGGTTTCAGATTTCTTAGAGGTAAAATGAGGATTAAAAATCTCTCTTCCTAAGGCCATCTCAAAGAATAAGATAACTGAATGCAAAAGTACTTTTAAAGTAATGGAAAATAGGTACCTATAAGTATTAACTGAAATAAATCTAGGATGAGAGACTACTGAACAGGTTGGTGAAATCATGATTTTTTTCCTTCTAGAAACTACTGCAATGAAGAAAGGAAAGCAAACTAGAAATAATTCCCACAGTATCAGGGATTTGGGGCTATTTTCCTCAGTGATATACCAGTGCCTGTAAGTGATACTTGGTATATCATAAGTGTTCAGTAAACATTTGTTGGCTGAAATAATTTATTGACGGCCTCCTGGGTTATCAAGCACTGGCCAGGTGCTTTCCAATATATGGTAACATTTAATTCATGGAACAGCTCCACAAAGTAGGTATTCAATAACTTGATTTAGGTAATAGAGTTAATAGGTGAGAAGTCAGAATTTAAACCCAGTCTAATGCTAGTACTGAAAAAGCTTCATTTATTCATTTATTTATTTGTTAGATACTTGAGGTACTTGAGATATATCAATGAACAAAACAAACAAACTTCTTTTTCTTCATTAATCTTACATACCAGTGGAAGGGAACAGACAATAAAGAAACAACAAAGTAAATTAGCAAAAGAAAACACTGTTAAAAGCAGAGCTGTGTAAAGAGGATTGGGAACACAAAATGGTCACTGCAGACCTTATGAAGATTATATTGAATAAAGATTTGAAGGAGGTGAGTCAGCCTCGATACTTCCAGCACATACTGGAAGGGAAAAGCCTTCCAGGCAATGTGACTAGGCTCGGCAAAGGCTTTAAAGGCAAAAGCATGCCTGGTATGATCGAAAGAGAGTCAAGAAGTCACTGAGGCTGGAATGGAGAAAGCAGTAAGAAAAGCTGTGGGGAATGAGGTCAGAGAGGTAGCACGCTGGTTCTGGTCTGGGGAGTGGGGTAGGCGGTATGCTGTGTAGATCCTGGAGGCCACTGTAAGGATCTCACCTTGTGCTCTGACTTCTAAGGAAATCTACAATGAGGGACAAGACCATTCAAGGCAGTCATAAATAAGTATTTGCTTTTCTGAGAAAAATACTTTCAGCTATGAAACTTTAATATGATTCTGAGCAGGAATGTGCAATATATGAGCAGTTCATTTTCTTCATGAACAGCTGATCACTGTCTATCAATAGCCGAGCTTTGGAGAAGTTTTCTGGGTTTTCCCAAGTCACACAGCTGCCCAGTGGCAGAGTAAAACTTCAAGTTCAGGTGGTCTGACACTGGAACTCTTGCTTTTTAATCATAATATTGTACTAATTCTCCACATTCTAATTTCTCTTCAAATACTCTAAGCACCATATAATGCATTTTCCCCAGGTATGCGGCTGCTGCTGCTGCTGCTAAGTCGCTTCAGTTGTGTCTGACTCTGTGCGACCCCATCGACGCAAGCCCACCAGGCTCCCCCGTCCCTGGGATTCTCCAGGCAAGAACACTGGAGTGGGTTGCTATTTCCTTCTCCAATGCATGAAAGTGAAAAGTGAAACTGAAGTCGTGTCCGACTCTTAGCGACCCCATGGACTGCAGCCTACCCGGCTCCTCCATCCATGGCATTTTCTAGGCAAGAGTACTGGAGTGGAGTGCCATTGCCTCCTCCGTCCCCATGTATACTATACTTAATTTCTACATATATCTTACTATAGAATTATACATCACAAAGAGACAGAAATGCAATATGAAAATTCAAAAATATGAGAGGAAAAAAGAAAACAAATTAAAAACCTCCACTCATGTGACATTTAACTTAGAAAAATTTGCTCCTAAGGCTCCTATCTATAAAATTAAACCAGAGTAAAATTGAAATCCTACTGAAATTACTTTTATATGTAACTGATTCTGTGGTCACTGAGGAAAAAAATCCAAATATAAAATTTTAAAATAGATGAATACCAGTTAGGAAAATCTCTCTGTCTCTTTCACATAAAGTTATGATATCTATGTCTTATGTTAATTTGAAGAGTAAATGATACTCCTATAAATGTATCCTAAAAATCCCATAGCATAAATGCAAACAGAGAAGACTACAAATAAACTTGATTTTATCCTTCTAAATGACCCAAACCTAGTCTGAAAGAACACCAATAAAACCCTTCAAACAAATCCTACCCCATCCAAATTTCC
This sequence comes from Oreotragus oreotragus, assembly GCA_006410675.1. Lineage (NCBI taxonomy): Eukaryota > Metazoa > Chordata > Mammalia > Artiodactyla > Bovidae > Oreotragus > Oreotragus oreotragus. The sequence continues at coordinate 28,216 of SJYX01017209.1, forward strand.
TTTGAAATGCTCTTGCTACCATTTACAGTTCTTAAAAATAGTAAAAAGCTTATGCTTTAAACAACACTGTCATGGCAATTGATACAACTAAAATGACTTAGATTAAGACGCTGATACTCACTCTTTTTTTGTCAAAATAAGGCTTAAAATTAGCAACAGCCAATGAAAGAGAAAAAGTCAAATGGTGTCTTTCTCTGGAGCTTGGTGAATGTTAAGAAAGCGATAAAAGTTGTTCACCACTTACAGATGGGAGTAACCCCCAAAAGACTGAACTTGGCTATCAGGGCATGATTGGTAACTGAAATAAAACTGCTGCTATGCAACCACTCTCAGAAGCCTCAGTGGTGGTAATCAGAGACACTGACTTGCGGGCGTCCTAGCACTGTTGCTGTTCCCTTAAGACGTGGAGAAGCAGCAGAGAGACATGTCATCACCTTTCACACACACACACAGACACACAGAGTGGTGAGCAGCAGAACCCTGCTTTAATCCTGTTTGAGACTTTTCCATATCAGTGACCACACAACGGATTAAACGACTCTAGGTGATTAAGTAATTTTAATACCAGTTCCTTAAAATGTTCTACAACTCATACCAAGAAAATGTCACCGTGTTAACTAGAAAGAACCCAGGTGAGAACTGTTTTTATTCTTGCTTTTTAAGTTTAATTAGTAGTGTATTTTGTATATTTTAGCTCTTCATATTACTGTGCTTCCTAATTATCTAAGAAGAAGGGCTATGTCACACATAACCGACTCTCTTGCTTGTTCCCTTAATGTAACTTAGGAACTTGTAGATGTTTGATAAATGTTAACTAAAACCTAATTGTAGAAAGCTAACAAGGAAAGTCAGACATGACTGAGCGAATGAACAAGGACAAAGGAAAAGGAAGGGTAACTGAAAATGTCAAACTTTACTTTTCAGTTATAATATGTTACTTAGTTTAGCTTCCAGTTGTTGGAAGTCTAAACGGAAAGGGAAACTCCAGGTAACAAGGATCATAACAAAACAATAAACAGTTACAAAGTGCTTTATAGTTAATAAGCAGTTTCAGTGTGAGTAATTTCTCCTCCAGTGGGGCTTTTTGATTTAGGGTGATTTGTTTTGTTTTTGTTTGCCTACAAATTTGAGCATCACAGAGGAAAAGAAAAGGTTCTATCATAAATTACAATTGTTTTTTCTAGCACAGAGCTGATGAATCAGAATCTCTGGTGTAAAGCAGCAATCTGCATTTTTGACACGCATCCAATGATTCTCTTTTGTCAAAGTGAAACTTTGATTAGGAAACTCTTAAACATACAAAAGCACCAAAGTTAATAGAGTGAACATATATGCACTAATTATATCTAAACTATGCCGATGATATTATTAGGTTATATTAAAATATAAAAGTAAAATAGTATCATATAACATTACAATTGTTGTGTGTGTGTGTGTGTGTGTGTGCTAAGTCTCTTCAGCTGTGTCCAGCTCTTTCTCGACCCTACAGACTGTAGCCCGCCAGGCTCCTCTGTCCATGGGATTCTCCAGGCAAGAACACTGAAGTGGGTTGCCACGCCCTCCTCCAGCGATCGTTCTGACCCAGGGACTGAACCCACGTCTCATATGTCTTCTGCATTGGCAGGCGGGTTCTTTAACACTAGAGTTACCTGGGAAGCCCCATAATTACTATATATAGCATCATAATATAACTTATTGATATGCCTATCACTAGAAGATATAAAGCATACCTTCTCTATCCCCAATAATTTGCTGTAAAGATTTATTTTCACTTGATACAACACTGTTATGCCATATTTCTTTTGATTATTATCTTCCAGTTAAAAGTTTTTAAACCTTTTATTTTCAACTTTTTATATTGTTTTACATACATTTTTCTATTAAAATTAGATTCATAGAAGTGTAATTTATAAATAAAATTCACTATTTTTTAGGTATACAGTTTGATGAGTTTTGACAAATGTGTACTACTGCAGTTGAGATACAGAATATTTCTATCACTCAAATAATTTATTTGCGCCCCTTTGTAGTCAATCCCTTCCTCCTTCCTCAGCCTTTAGAAACCACAAATCTGATTTGTTCCTATAGTTTCATCTGTTCTAGAATGTTTGTTATATAAATGGAATTATGTGGTATGGAGTCTTCCTTCACTTAGCATACTGTTTCTGAAATTTATCCATATTGATGCCTGTGTTACTAGTTGCTTCCTTTTTATTCCACTGTACAGATGTACCAAAACTGGATTACCCATTTGCCAACCAATGGACTTTGGGGATGTTTTCATTTTGGATCCATTAAGAATAAATCTGCTAAAAATTTTCGTAAACAAGTCTTTACTTTTTAACAAGAGTTAAGTCATTGGAAATTCACAGAGGAATAGCAGAAAAGAAATGGCGACTAACATAAATATGTCAATGAGGTGAATCTTGAGAAGGGAAGGAATCTCTGATATTTTTTCCTTTATGTTTGGAAAAATAGTACAGAGAGTTTTCCCTTGTCCAGCTTCATCTAACACTAACATCTTCTGTAACCATAGAATTATTATGACTTCCTAGGAGGCTCAGTGGTCAAGAATCCACCTGCCAGTGTAGGAGACACAGGAGATGGGGGTTTCATTCCTGGGTCAGGGAGATCCCCTGGAGGAAGAAATGACAACATACTCCAGTACTCTTGCCTGGGAAATCCCATGGACAGAGGAGTGTGGCGGACTACAGTCCTTGGGGTCGCAAAGAGCTGGACATGACTCAGTGACTGAGCTTGCACATAATTATGAAAACTAGGATATTAACACAGTTACCATACTTAAGATAGGCTGGGATCTGGGACCCTTTGCTGCAGTGCTTGCACCTGGATAAGCATATCCTCCAGCAACAAAATACAAAAAATAAAAAAACTATAAGGAACTAAAAATAACTGCATACATGTAACATGTGCAGTTGGGACAAATTATGAACAACAAGATAAAAAAAGACCAAAAACCCAGATGCCACTTCTGAGGAGCTGGGAGCAAAAGTAGGGTACTGTGGCTGCTCCCTGCACACAGCACCACAAAGGGGTGGGCAGACTACCTAAGCCACTTCTCTGGCTCAGCCCCTGTACTCACTCCGACCCTCACTCCATGTAAGGAACCTGCTTGCCTGCCCCATAAGGAGACAGCAGGGGAAATTATCTGCATTCACTCCCTCTTGCTGCAACAGGGCCCGGATAGAGCCCTGTCTGAACTTCTTGTCTCTTCTTATCAGTTGCTACTGATTAAGGCCAAGAACCGTGGTCAGTGACATACTGACTGAAATTACAGAATTCTAATTTCACCAGTTTACTACTGTGCTAGTTTTCTATTGTTGCTGTAACAAATTACCACAAACACAGTGACTTAAACAGTACAAATTTATTATTATTCTGCAGGTCAGAAGTCCAAACAGGTGTATCATCTGGCTAAAATCAAGGAGTTGGCAGGGCTTTATTTCTCTCTGAAGGCTCTATGGGAGAATGTGTTTTTTGCTTTTTCCAGCATCTTAAGGTCACTCATATTCCTTGGCTCGTGGTTGTCTTCCTCCACCTTCAAAGCTAGCAATGTAGTATCTCTCTTAAATGTTCGCAATTTCTAACGCCTCCTGTTACTTGCCTGGGAAATTCCACGAACAGAGGAGCCTGGCAGGCTCTAGTCCATAGGGTCGCAGGCATCAGTCACAACAAGGCAACTAAACCACCACCACTACCTGTTACTAGAATGAAACCACCTGGATAATCTAGGATACTCTTCTCACCTTGAGGTTATTAGCCTTAACCACATCTGCAACAGCCTCTTTTGCCATTTATGGCAACATATTCATAGATTCTGCATATTAGGATATGTATATCTTTGGGAGGCCATTACTCTACCTTGCACACTTAATTTATGTAATTAGTTTCTTATGGGCAGGCATTTAGGTTGTTTCCAATATTTTACAATTATAAACGGTGCTGCAAGGAATACCTCGTATATATGTATTTTCATAATGGTGGAGGCTGTATTTTGAAGGCAGACAGCTAAAAGTAGGACTGCTGGATGAAAAAGTGCATGTGTAGATTTGCTAAAATCCCCTCTAGAAGGGCTGCACCAGTTTGCATTCCCATCAGCAACATATGAGAGTGTCTGTTTCCCGTAACCAACTGAATTTATCATACTTGACAGTTTTTGGTAGCTAAAAGGTGAGGTAGTATCTCTATGCTGTTTTGATCTACATTTCTGATTGTATGAACGTTGCTTTTAAATGTTCAGAAAAATTTTTATAGTTTTTGAGAATTATCTATTCATCTTTTTAAAAAATTTTTTCTATGGACGTTTTGATCATTTGTCTCTCATTTTTAAGTGCTGATATCTATATGTTGTGCATCGGTCGGTTGTCTTTTAACTTTATGATGTTTTTTGACATGGCTTAAAAAAATTTTTTTTTGGCCTCTGGCTTTTCACTAACCATTCATTAAAGAAGAGTGTTTTTTAAAAGTAAAGAGGAATTCCTCTCTGTTTTCTTCTAGTAGTTGTATGGTTTAGTTTTTACACTTAGATCTCTAATCCATTTGGAGTTTACACTCATGTAAGGTAAGAGATATATCTCACATTTAATTTTATCTCTTTTTTCCCCCAAATGGCCACTCAGTTGTCCCTACACTATTTTGAATACCAATTCCTCACAAAATCCTTCTTGATTTCTCTAGTAAGACTTAGTCTCTCACTTTTATTTACCTGAGATCTTTTGTTCATACTACTGTTTTCCTGTCTTGACCAATAATTCTTGGTATTTCAATTGTATATCCCCTACTGAGTCTTAACTCCTAAAGGCAAACATTATTGAGCTCATCATTATGTTACTTCAATGCTTAGTATACAGTGGGCTAACTAATATATATTTGCAGAATGCTAATAATGATTAAACTGAATTAGGAAAATTCCAATTCACTCAAGAAAGCAGGGAAAAGATCTAATACATCTGAAGGGAAAAAAATAATCTCAATATTATTAAAATGAAACCAAATCTGGTATTTAAAGAGGAAAAACTTAGTATCTGAAATACACACTTATACAGACCACCCTCAGTTCCTGCTAATGAGGTATATGTTGATTTTCTTACCAATAGAAGAGACTGCTGATCTTACTCAAATTCACAGAGTATGAATATTAAAGAAGATGGCTTTCAGGAATCAAATAATTAGAAATGAAGGGTCAAAACTAAGAATGAGAACATTCCCCCTAAGTGAGGTCTATTAGTCTGTTGGACAGTCTCCCAGAGGTTATCATGGAAGCCTGAAAAAAGCATCATATAATATAATATGAAAGATGTTTTTTCATTGTCAGGGGAGATGAACTAGATGAATTTAATTGAAGTTTTCTAGCTCTCATTTCTAGGACTCTAAGAATAATAGCATTGCAGATGAAGGAGGGTTTTGGAACTTATTATTAAAAAAATAAAATTTTTCCTGCCTCTGGTGAAACAAAATGCACCTAAAATCCATATTATGGAAATGGTAGTGAGTGAAAGGTACAAAGTAAAACAATCTAATAACTAGCCAGGATAAGCGCTTCTTTTTCTTTTTTAAGTACACAATTAAGTGGAAGAAGGCAGGAAGATGGGCACCAGGGAAAAGATTTTACTAGGCATAGTTATATAACTTCTAGAGGCTACTTCCTAACTGTACTTCTTTCTAATCCTGCAAAAATTTTCTTCTATTATGAATTTAGGCTTCAAAATAATAACAAATTGGTTCTTAGTATACAATACCTTTTAATCTGCAAACCTGCAAGATCTTAAAATATTTGTGTGATGTATCATTATCATAAAAAAGGCATCATAGGCCTCAGAAGAGGTCAAACAATTTTCTCTTGGTCACACAAGGGAGATGCCAGCTGAACATACATTAAAAAAAGCTGAATATACATTAAAAAATATGGGTCTTACAGCTCTTTTCCCTATTCTTGGTCCAAATTCTTAAATGCTAATAAGATCCTTGTACTGATACTCTGGCAGAATTAAAAAGGCAGGTGACACTGGCCTTAGATCATATGGGCAGAAGAATGCAAAGCCCTTCTGAACTGCAGGTAGCTGATTTTAATGGAGAAGTGCTCCTGAGTGACAGTGATGGTCTCATTGAATGCATAAACTATGAGCTCAGGTAGCCAAGGAGAGATCATCAGGTTTTGACCTTCCCTTCTGCTAGATGTATTAGCTTTTTTTTTTTCCATTCAACTTTTAAAAAGCTGAGAGCAGACCACATTCCTACACTTTCATTTATAGTTTGAGTGAGAAGCAAACTAAGATAGTCCCCACAAGTCACTCTTTTTACCATTAATCTCACAGGGCTTCCAGTGAAAGAAAATTTTTCCTTTCTACTCACTGTATTCCACTCTTAATTCTATTTTCCTTAACAGGTAAGGTAGAATCTTTTTTTTTTTTAATCCAGTATATAATGTTGATTAATTTGAAACAATCTACTAATGATGAAAATGCTATGACATAAAAGGTTAGTGTCTTTGCAATGTGTATACCTTGAGCAATCATGAATGTCACCTATTTATTGAGTTTTCATAAACAGATTAGGAAGAAGAAAAGGTCAGTGCTGGAGTTAAATGAATAAGACATAGTCTTGATTTTCTAAGAGTTATTTTTTCTAATATTGTCCTTATTTTTTTAAGTTTCATTTTTACTGAAGTATAGTTGATTTACAATGTTGTGACAGCCTCAGGTGTATAGCAATGTGATTCAGTTACAGATATATATATATATATATATATTTTTTTTTTTTTTTCTTTCTTCAGATTCTTTTCCTTTACAGGCTATTATAAAACACTGAGTGTAGTTCCCTGTGCTATACAGTAGGTCTCTGTCGTCACCTATTTTATATACAGTAGTGTGTAAATCCCAAACCCCTATTTCACCCTTCCCATTCCCCTTTCGTCTTTGGTAACCATAAGTTTGTTTTCTATGTCTGTTGACCTAGTTCTATTCTATATATAAGTTCATTTGTATCATTTTTTTTAAAGGCCCCACACATAGGTGACAGTATGTGATACTTGTCTTTGTATTACTTTACTTAGTAAGGTAATCTCTAGGTCCATCTATGTTGCTGCAAATGGCATTATTTCATTCTTTTTATGGCTGAGTAATATTCCACTGTGTATCACTGCATATCACATCTTCCTTATGAATTCATCTGTTAATGAACATTTAGGTTGCTTACATGTCTTGGCTATTGTAAACAGTGCTGCAATGAACATTGGAGCACATGTATCTTTTTGAATTAAGGCTCTCTCTGGACATATGCCCAGGAGTAGGATTGCAGGCTCATGATAGTTCTATTTTCAGCTTTTTAAGAACCTCCATACTGTTCTCCATAGTGGTTATACCATTTATATTACCAAAATTACAGTAATCAAAACAGTATGGTATGGGCACAAAAACACAAACATAGATCTATGGGACAATGGGCTTTCACTAGAAAAGCCCAGAAATACCTGGTGGTTCAGACAGTAAAGCATCTGTCTCAATGCGGGAGACCTGGGTTCAAGCCCTGGGTTGGGAAGATCCCCTGGAGAAGGAAATGGCAACCCACTCCAGTACTGTTGCCTGGAAAATCTCATGGACAGAGGAGCCTGGTAGGCTAGAGTCTATGGGGTTGCAAAAAGTCGGACACGACTGAGCGACTTCACTTCACTTTCACCTATGGTCAAATACTATGACCCAGGACACAAGAATATACAATGGAAAAAGATAATCTTTTCAGTAAATGTACTGGGGAAACTGGACAACTACATGTAGAAGAATGCAATTGGAACATTCTCTAACACCACACACAAAAATAAACTAGAATGCATTAAAGAACTAAATGTAAGACCAGATACTAATAAAACTTCTGGAAGGAAACAAAGGAAGAACACTTTTTGACATAAATTGCAGCAATAGCTTTTTTGATCCATCTCCTAGAGTAACGGAAATAAAAATAAAAATAAACAAATGGTACCTAATTACACTTAAAAGATTTGGACAGCAAAAGAAGCCATAAACAAAATGAAAAGATGACCTTCAGAATGGAAGGAAGTATTTGTGAATGGTGCCACCAACAATGGATTACACTCAAAACATATAAACAGCTAATATAGCTCAGTATCAAAGAATCAAACCACCCAATCAAAAAATGGGCAGAAGATCTAAATAGACATTTCTCCAAAGAAGACATTCAGATGGCCAAAAAGCACGTGAAAATATGCTCAGCACTTCTAATTTATTAAGAGAAATGCAACTAAAAACTACAATGAGGTATCACCTCACACCAACCAGAATGACCATTATCAAAAAGTCTACAAATAATAAATGCTGGAGCGGGAATAGCGAAAAAGGGAGCCTCCTAGAAGAGTAGTTTTTACACTGTCTTGTACGTGTACATGCTTAGTTGTTTCAGTTGTGTCTCACTCTTTTGTGATCCTATAGACTGTAGCTCGCCAGGCTCCTCTGTCCAAGGGATTCTCTAGGCAAGAATACTGGAGTGGGCTGCTGTGCCTTCCTTCAGGGGATCTTCCTGACCCAGGAATTGAACCTGCATTGCAGGTAGATTCTTTAACACTGAGAATTCTTGGGAAGCCCCTAAACTGTCTTGACTATGTATCAAATAAGTAAAATACTGTTAGTGTGCATTGCTAAAACTGCTCATCTATAAAATTATAAGAATGTTTTGATATATGACTACCAAATAGTCAATAACATAAAAATCTTAAAACAGTGAAATTTAAAAACTCAACGTTTATTATTTTCTTTTTGCAACCCAAGTGGACTGTGCAGTGTACTCTCTGAGGTATGTACACTCATTCTGGAGACTACCAACTAGAGTATCACAGACCAGGGAAGGCAACTATACACATAAATGGTAATGGGGACATGTCCACTTTGAAGGAAGGACAGAGAAGGTCAAGGCTAATGTTAAGTAGACACTGGAGTTGAGTTCTGAAGGATGAAAATACTTTTAGGGAGTACAGAAGGTGGCCTTAACAGGCAGAAATGTACAAAGACACACGGGAAAACTTGTCTGAGGAACTTAAGTTAAACAAAGATGGAGCACTAAGATACAGCACTCTTTTCAGTTTGGAGGCTTAGAAAACTGGGGGTAGGAAAGAGGGTACTGAGTATAAAGAAATGGAAGGGCAGCTGAAAACTAGATAATGAAAGGCTCTCTGTGTCAAGTTAACTTTGGATTTGATCATCCACTAAAAAAGTTATGTGCCAAAGGTTTCAGCAGGTAACTGATGATTTTTGAAGGAAAAGTTAGTTATGTCTGAAGACATTCAAATGAGGGAAAGGAAGAAGAGAGAGAGGGAGGAAAGTGGAAAGAACCCACTGTGCAAGCCAAATAAAACGTTCAAAATTTGGTCATGTCCCTGGGCATAGGGGAGAGAACCTTCCCTGATGGCTCAGTGGTAAAGAATCTGCCTGCCAATGCAGGAGATGTGGGTTCAATCCCTAGGTCGAGAAGATTCCCTGGAGAAGGAAATAGCACCCCACTCCACTATTCTTGCCTGGAAAATCCCATGGGCGGAGGAGCCTGGCAACCTACAGTCACAGAGATTCAGATACAACTCAGTGCCTACACAACAACAACATGGGCATGGGACCAAAGACAACTACTAATTCAAGCAAGGGAGAGGTAAGCAACGGCCAAGTTTACATTTTAAAGAGCCCAGCCTGGCAACACTGTGAAAGCTTAAGTGGATGAAGGAGGAATTGGAGGCCAGGAGATGAGTTAAAATCTTTAGTGTATTAGATAGGACCAGCTATATACTCTGAGGGGTTTAGTGAACAAAATATTAGGGCCCTTGTTCAAAAAGCAGGAAAACAGTATCATTAAAGATGAGAAAATAAAAACATTTCCCAGCAGTCTCTCTCTATCCATTTGCCATGGTACTTTTAATTTGCTATTTAAAGTCATGCTCCCTCAGACCCTCAGACTTTAGAGTCACTTGGAGCCCTAGACCACAGTTTAGTGTGTAGGTGACCCACTGGCTACCAGGTTGCCCTTCCCCAGCCACCAAACCCAGGTGCCTGGCCCAGGGCAGGAAAGCTGAGCCAGGTTTCTTCCCATGGCTGCCACTAAAACTCACTAGGATCCTGGAATTAAGGATGAACAAGAGGCTTGCTTCAACTGAGCTGTGGTCTCTGGCAACCGGCTAGACACCAGTGAAGATGACAGGTGGGGACAAGGACAGCCCCGCCAAGAGTGTGCAGCCCAGTCCCTGTCTTTCTCATGCTTGTGCACAAGCTTCTCTGGGGTCAGAGAGTGACAGCTGTGGCTCAGTGAAGCAGAGGGTGAGGAAGGGTGGCTGGGATGCAGGGGACAGGAAAGTGGGGAACTCAGAATCCACCCCGGAGAGGCAGGAGGAGGTGGAACCATGCCTTGGTTTCAAGCCCCTGAACATGCTCCATTGTTTCATTGGACTTGATTTACAAAACACAAATCCAAAAATGAACCATTAAGAAGTTGAGATGGCAACCACTGAACATTAAACTCCATGAAGATGGCCTTCTTTTGTTCAGGCCCTGTACATTGCACTGTTCTCATGCTCAAGAAGCTGGGTGTCTAGTAGGTATTTGGCTCTGGGAACTGAAGAAATGTGTAGTACTACAAAGTTAGAAGTTTAGAGGGAAAAGAGTTTTTGGGAAAAACACAAGTGGGTGTAGCTTGCAGCAAGCTAAATTTAAATCACTTATGGGGCACTGGAACTAAGTGTTAGGAAATACTAAAAGAAGACTGTTGCTGCTGCTGCTAAGTCGCTTCAGTCGTGTCCGACTCTGTGCAACCCCATAGATGGCAGCCCAGCAGGCTCCCCCATCCCTGGGATTATCCAGGCAAGAACACTGGAGTGGGTTGCCATTTCCTTCTCCAATGCATGAAAGTGAAAAGTGAAAATGAAGTTGCTCAGTTGTGTCTGACTCCTCGTGACCCCATGGACTGCAGCCTACCAGGCTCCTCCATCCATGGGATTTTCCAGGCAAGAGTACTGGAGTGGGGTGCCATCGCCTTCTCCAAAAAGAAGACTGTTTAGAAGAAGATTATCCAAAACAATATCATTTTCTATCTCCTGATTTGTGGATCATTAATCACACTGCTATAAAAAGTCATAAAAACATCCCTCTAATATGAAGATCTCAGCACTAGCAAAAGCTAAAAGAATATTCCATGCAAATGGAAAAGAAAAGAAAGCTGGGGTAGAAATACTTATATGAGGCAAAATAGACTTTAAAAGAAAGACTGTAACAAGAGACAGAGAAGGACATTACATAATTATAAAGAGATCTATCTAACAAGAAGTTATGGCAATTGTAAAGGCATGGGTATCCAACAAAGGAGCACTTGCATACATAAAGCAATAATGACAAACAAAAAAGGAGAAGCTAACAGCAAGGCAATAATAGTAAAGGACTTTAATATCCCGTTTACATCAATGAGATTATTTAGAAAATCAGTAAGGAAACACTGGCCTAAATGACACATTAGATGATACAGATTAATAGTTACATGATGAGAACATTTCATCCAAAATAGCAGAATGCACATTCTTTTCAGGTGCACATATAACATTCTCCAGGATAGATTACATGTTAGGCCACAGAACAATTCTCAATAAATTTAAGAAGACAGAAATCACATCAAGTATCTTTTCTAACCACAACAGTATGAGACTAGAAATCAACCACTAGGGGGAAAAAAAACACTCTAAAAACAATAAAATATGTTTACTGTTACTCTAAAAACATGCTAGTAAACAATGAGTAGGTCACTGAAGAAATCAGAAACTTAAAAGAATACTTGGAGAAAAAAGATAAATGGAAACATAGGGATCTAAAACCTAAGGGACAAAGAAAAAGCAGTTCTAAGAGGTTTGTAGTGATACACGTCTACCTCAGGAAATAAGAAAAATCTCAAATAAACAATCTAACCTTACACCTAAAGGAATCTGAAAAAGAAGAACAAACAAAACTGAAATTAAGAAGTAAAGAAATCAAAAAATCAGAAAGGAAATAAATGAAATAGAGATTAAAAAGACAATAAAACAATCATTGAAACTAAGAGTTGGCTCTTTGAAATAAATAAAACTGATACACTTAACCGGACTCAAAAAAAAAAAAAAAAAAAAAAACACTCTAAAAACAATAAAATATGTTTACTGTTACTCTAAAAACATGCTAGTAAACAATGAGTAGGTCACTGAAGAAATCAGAAATTTAAAAGAATACTTGGAGAAAAAAGATAAATGGAAACATAGGGATCTAAAACCTAAGGGACAAAGAAAAAGCAGTTCTAAGAGGTTTGTAGTGATACACGTCTACCTCAGGAAATAAGAAAAATCTCAAATAAACAATCTAACCTTACACCTAAAGGAATCTGAAAAAGAAGAACAAACAAAACGGAAATTAAGAAGTAAAGAAATCAAAAAATCAGAAAGGAAATAAATGAAATAGAGATTAAAAAGACAATAAAACAATCATTGAAACTAAGAGTTGGCTCTTTGAAATAAATAAAACTGATACACTTAACCGGACTCAAAAAAAAAAAAAAAGAGAGAGAGAGAGAGAGAGAGAGATGGCTCAAATCAGTAACATCAAAAGTGAAAAAAGAGAAGTTCAACTGACAGCAGAGGAGGACAAAGGATCATGAGACTACTAGGAACAACAATATGCCAATAAAGTGGACAATCTAGAAGAAATGGACAAATCCCTAGAAATGTATTATCTCCCAACACTGAACCAGGGAGAAACAGAAAATATTAGCAGACCTATTACCACTTATTTATTTATGGCCATGGTGTATAGCTTGTGAGATCCTATGATCTTCAGATCTTGTGCGATCAGTCCCTCAACCAGGGATTGAACCAGGGCCTAGAGCAGTGAAGGGCCGAGTCCTAACAACTGGAATCCCAGGGAATTCCCTGAATCAGTAATTTTAAGAAATACCACTAAACAGAAGTCCAGCCTTCAAGAGTGAATTCTACCAAACATTTAAATAAGAGCTGACACCTATCCTCCTCAAACTACTTCAAAAAACTGAAGAGGAAAGAACACTTCCAAACTCATTCTATGAAGTCAGCTTCACTCTGATAAGGAATCAAGAGAAATATGTAAAAACAAAACAAAAACACACAAGCCAAGATCACTGATATCACAGATGCAAACATCCTCAACAAAAATATTAGCATCAAAAACTAAATCCAACAATACATTAAAAAATTATATATCCTAGGGTCACAAGAATTTTTCAGTATCTGCAAATCAATGAATGTGATACCACGTTAACAAACTGAAGAATAAAAATCATATGATTATCTCAAGAGAAGCAGAATAAACTTTTGACAAAATTCAACATCCATTTATGATAAAAACTCTTCAGAAAGTGGGCACAGTGGCAACATACTTTGACATAATAAAGGTTACATATGATAAGCCTACAACTTACATCATACTCAACAGTGAAAAGCTGAAATCATTTCCTGTAAGATCAGGAACGAGACAAGGATGTCCACTCCTGCCACTTTAATTCAACATAGCACTGGAAGTCCTAGTCACAGGTAATATAAGAGAAAGAAGTAAAAGGAGTCCAGACTGGAAAGGAAGAAGCAAAACCGTCACTGTTGGCAGAGGCCATGGCACTAGGCACGCTGCTGTTACTCAGTTGCTCTGTCGTGTCTGACTCTTACGACCCCACGGACTATAGCCCACCAGGCTCCTCTTATCAGTGGGGCTTTCTGGGCAAGATTACTGGAGTGGGTTGCCATTTTGCCTTCCAGGGTATCTTCCCGACCCAAAGACCGAACCCATGTCCCTGAGTCTTCTGCACTGCAGGTGGATTCTTTACCACTGAGAAAGCCCTGATACTATACATAAAAAATCTTTTTTTTTCTTTTTTTTTGGGTGTTTTTGGCTTTTAGTTTTTATTTATTTTAATTTTATTTTTTTTAGAGCTTCCATTTTACTTTATTTTACTTTACAGTACTCTATTGGTTTTGGCATATATTGACATGAATCTGCCACGGGTGTACACGAACTCCCAAACATGAACCCCCCTCCCACCTCCCACCCATAAAAATCTTAAAGACACTGACACAAAACTACTAGAGCTCATTAACTAATTCAGTAAAGCTGAACAACACAAAAATTAATATACAGAAATTTGCTGCATTTTTATACACTAACAACAAGCTATTAGAAAAAAAGTACAGAAACAAATCCCATTTACAATTGCATCAAAATGAATAAAATACTTAAGAATCAACCTATCTAAGGAGATTAAAATCTGTACTTTGAAAACTATAAGATATAGATGAAACAAATTTAAGTGACATAAACAGATGAAAAGACATACCATGTGCATGGATGGGAAAAAAATTAATATTCTTAAAATGACCATACTACCCAAGGCAATCTATATATTTGATGCAATCCCTATCAAAATACTGTATAGTCCATGGTGTCACAAAGAGTCGGACATGACTGAGCAACTTTCACTATCAAAATATTAAGGGCATTTTTTACAGACCTAGAACAAATAATTTTAAAATTTGCACAGAAACATGAAAGACCCTGAATGGCCAAAATAATCTTGAGAAAAAGGAGCAGGGCCAGAGGAATCGCACACCCTAACTTCAGTCTATACAACAAAACTACACTAATCAAAACAGAATGGTACTGGCATCAAAACAGAAACCCAGACCAATGGAACAGAATGTAGAACCCAGAAATAAACCCGTACTTATGTGGTCAACTAATCTATGACAAAGAAGGAAAGAATGTACAATAAGGAAGAGAGAGTCTTCTCAATAAATGGGAAAACTGGCCACAAGACTGGAAAAGGTCAGTTTTCATTCCAATCACAAAGAAAGGCAATGCCAGAGAATGCTCAAACTACAGCACATTTGCACTCATCTCACACACTAGTACGGAGAAGGCAATGGTAACCCACTCCAGGACTCTTGCCTGGAAAATCCCATGGATGGAGGAGCCTGGTGGGCTGCAGTCTATGGGGTCACTAGAGTTGATGCGACTGAGCGACTTCACTTTCACTTTTCACTTTAATGCATTGGAGAAGGAAATGGCAGCCTGCTCCAGTGTTCTTGCCTGGAGAATCCCAGGGATGGGGAGCCTGGTGGGCTGTTGTCTTTGGGGTCGCATGGAGTCAGACACGACTGAGGTGACTTAGCAGCAGCAGCAGCAGCAGCACATGCTAGTAAAGTGATGCTTAAAATTCTCCAAGCCAGGTTTCAGCAATACGTGAACTGTGGACGTCCAGATGTTCAAGCTGGTTTTAGAAAGGCAGAGGAACCAGAGATCAAATTGCCAACATCTGCTGGATCATCAAAAAAGCAAGAGAGTTACAGAAAAACATCTATTTCTGCTTTATTGACTATGCCAAAGCATCTGACTGTGGGGATCACAAAAAATTGTTGAACATTCTTCAAGAGATGGGAATACCAGACCACCTGACCTGCCTCTTGAGAAACCTATATGTAGGTCAGGAAGCAACAGTTAGAACTGGACATGGAACAACAGACTGGTTCCAAATAGGAAAAGGAGTACATTAAGGCTGTATATTGTCATCCTGCTTATTAAACTTCTATGCAGAGTACATCATGAGAAATGCTGGGCTGGAATCAAGATTGCCGGGGGAAATATCAGTAATCTCAGATATGCAGATGACACCACCCTTATGGCAGAAAGTAAAAAAAAAACTAAAGAGCCTAGACTGGTTCCAAATTGGGAAAGGAGTACGTCAAGGTTGTATATTGTCACTCTGCTTATTTAACTTATATGTAGAGTACATCATGAGAAACACTGAGCTGGAAGAAGCACAAGCTGGAATCAAGATTTCCGGGAGAAGTATCAATAACCTCAGATATTCAGATGACACCACCCTTATGGCAGAAAGCCTAAAAGAGAACTAAAGTACCTCTTGATGAAAGTGAAAGAGGAGAGTGAAAAAGTTGGCTTAAAGCTCAACATTCAGAAAACTAAGATAATGGCATCCAGTCCCATCACTTCATGGGAAATAGATGGGGAAACAGTGGAAACAGTGACAGACTTTATTTTCCTAGGCCCCCAAATCACTGCAGATGGTGATTACAGCCACGAAATTAAAAGACGCTTACTCCTTGGAAGGAAAGTTATGATCAACCTAGACAGCATATTAAAAAACAGAGCCATTACTTTATCAACAAAGGTCCATCTAGTCAAGGCTATGGTTTTTCCAGTTTAGTCATGTATGAATGGGAGAGTTGGACTATAAAGAAAGGTGAGCACTGAAGAACTGATGCTTTTGAACTGTGGTGTTGGAGAAGACTCTTGAGAGTCCCTTGGACTGCAAGGAAATCCAACCAGTGCTTCCTAAAGCAGATCAATCCTGAATATTCATTGGAATGACTGATGTTGAAGCTGAAACTCCAATACTTCGGCCACTTGATGGGAAGAACTGATTCATTTGAAAAGACCCTGATGCTGGGAAAGATTGAAGGCTGGAGGATAAGGGGATGATAGAGGATGAGATTGTTGGATGGCATCACTGACTCAAGGATATGAGTTTGAGTAAACTCTGGGAGTTGGTGATGGATAGGGCGGCCTGGCATGTGGCAGTCCATGGGGTCATAGAGAGTCAGACACACTGAGCAACTGAACTGAACTGAACTGAACTGATGTTTAAAGACTGGTGAGCTCAGAACAGAAAGATTTTATCTATACCACATCAGAAATGAATTCTATGAATTATATAAAAACTCATTCTCCTGCTATAGTAAGTGGAGCAAACAGTAGAACCAAGCAGATAGGCAGAGAGAGATTTAGAAAAGATATGGCTAGAGCTTTAGATCCTTCCTGAGTCCCTTGGAAAGTGCCTAATACCTTCTTTAGGGAAAGATTGCAAAAGATAGGAGTAAGAGTAAGTTTAATGGGTTCTAAAACAGACAAGTCTCCTTTCCCAAGCTATATAGCGAGAATTTAGAATCCCATGGAGTAACCCCATGTCCAGACTGAATCCTGTGTGGTTATTCTAGCAATGGACATGGGTGAAGCCAAAGGGAATGGACCTAAAGTCAGATTTGTAGGGTCCTTGCATTCCATCACCACCTGGAAGTGTCTGTGAAAGTTCCCTAGGTCCAGTTAGAGAGCATTGTTCTGGCTGAGAACAAGTGCTGCTGCTGCTGCTGCTAAGTCATCCCCCCCCCCCCCCCGACACACACACACACTCTCCACTCGCCAGCTTTTAGTCCTCAGTATCCAGGGACAGTCTGGCAACTGGAACTTTGTGTTCAGCTGACGAGCATGTGCAAATGACAGTTTTGGCTGTCAAGGAGCTTATTACCTAAGCGAGGAGCTTACATATTTATGAGCTGACAGCTCAGATTTGTGGCTTTGCAGTATTCCTCGATTTCCCTCTAGAACAGCAAGTAGGTGTAGGAAGGCCTTGCAGGCTCATTACTTTACCCTACATCTCCACCCCAGCACCAAGATACAGCAGGTGGCTCATTTGTGGAGACATCGAGGGTCAGAGGAAAGTGAAAAATGAGGCTGCACAACCCCTGGGCTGGACCTGAAGAGGTGATGGTGAATAATAGATCCACAGTGCACTCAGTTTAATGGCAAAGGCAGCTGCAGTGGGGCTTTTCCACAGATATATGTACATATGTGTGTGTGTGTGTATACACATAGTATGGATATATACATCTCTGTAGAGTGGTCTGTTAACAATGCGCACTCATGGACATGATCTTGTCACCTCTCACCATCTTATGGCTCTGAATCAGGACTGGTCATTACAAATAACTATTTCTGTTAAACATGCTTTCTTTTCTTCCTGCCCCCCCCAAAAAAAATTCTGAAGAAGAAACAGACCTAACACTAAGGCAGAGCTGTTTCATGTTGGGCCAGAGTTCAAGCACTGCTATGGGAAATCATAACCTTTGGCGAGAGGGCTCAAGAAATATAGCAAAGTCCCACTGGTAAGGCTGGAATCCAAACTCAAGTTTGTCAGGCTCCAAAGTCCCTACTCCTTCCTTGCCTGAGCTGCCTCAGTGATGAAGCCGGCGAAATAAGTGATGTGGATTTTTCACGCTGAGGGCCCTTTTCTTCCTCTCTCTCCCCGCCTCTGCTCTAAGAAGCCCTCCTGCATCCTCTCTGGCGGGGACCTGCCACCACCCGCTACTCATGCCCACGAGAGTGAAGCCACGCTGGGCTGCCCCCAGGGGCTGGGGCTTTCAGAGCCTTATCTCTCCCTGTGGAATGAGAAGCTCGGTTGCTCATAGTCGCAAACATCAGAGCCTCTGGCCCACATAAAGCCCGTCCTGTTTCTAGACAAAGAAGGGGTCCTGTACTACGAGGACAGTACAAAAAAGAACACTGTTTGTGTCACTAAAACTTATGAATCCTAGGATCTGAGAGACCAACTTGAAACACTGGTACTCAAGGTACACTGTGCCTCCTAAAAACTTAAAACCAAATGCCATCTCTACGCATCAAAGCCTTCTGCAAACATTCTTTCATTTCTTTCTTCCCTCAAGACCAACCATGGAGGCAGAAGGGACCCTTCACTCATCCTTTCACTTGGGCATCCACTCTGCAAGTGTTTATCAAGCAGCCTCCTGGTCTTGACACCAAATGAGGAGCTTTAGGCAGCAGCGTCCCTCTCCAGGCAATGACAGGGCCGCAAAGCGGGCAGGGGGGGGTGAAGTCTCGCCCATAGGGGTGCCTGGGAATTGCACAGAGTGGGGAGTCCTGACCTGGCACAAGGAATCAGGGCAGATCTCACAGAAGAAGAGAAGAAAGGAGTTAGCCAGGAGCAGGAGGAGAGGATGGCAGCTGACTGGAGCAGCATGAATTGAGGTGTGGTGAGCAATAGAGCAACCTGTTTAAGGACAAGGAAGAGTGTCAGTGGGGCCAGAGTGATGGGAAGGGGTGATAACCATCTCGAGGTTACACAGTGATTACTAACAGAGCTGGAATGAAAACACCCAGATCTTGACTCTTATCCACTTCTCTTCATGTTCTATCATACTGTCTTCCTCAAGATCCCCAATACTTAGGTCATGGAAACTCTATTGAAAATGTCTGACCGACAGGTCCACTGCTGACAGCAAAACGTGAGGACAGCATCCTCTCAAGGACACGAGCAGGTACCACGCTAAGTACCACGTGTCTTCATTTAATTCTCACAAAACCTGATGAGATAAGTTGTGCATGCATTTTACTGGTGCAAAGAACAGAAGTTCAGAGAAGCTGAGCAATTTACTGGCCAAGGGCTCAGATGTGCAGAGTAACTGTGGGTTCTACTGAAGGCAGATGTAAACTAAGAGTGGGTCTTCCGACGACTCGGAAGGCAGCGAGAGAAGGCAGGTCCTTCCTGTCACCAGGAAAACTTGCAGAGACAGCTTTCACCGGACAGCTTTCTTTACCACATTTATTGCAGACACATTTCTCCCCTGCAGTCTCTCCCAGGCCTTGGGTGGGCAGGGGAGGTTAAGGATGGGCACAGTATATGAAGAGGTCATGGTTCTGCAGCGAAATGCACCAGGAAGGTAAACACCCCCTGCAGTACAGGCGAGACCAGGAAAGAGCAAGTTCCCGGAGAGAAGCATCAGGTATAAAGCTAAGTCTTAATCAGTGCAAGAGCACAAACTAGACCTGGGAGAAGAGAGATGAGGACCGTAGCAGAAGTGACAGATCTGAGGAGGTGGTTTTAGAACCTTCCTTAGCTTCCACTTGTAAAGCAGAAGCCGTCGCCATGGAAGATGGGGACCTAGAGTTAGAGAAGGGGGCAGCCGAGCGGAGCGAGAGGACAGACAGTGCATCCGCAGCAAAGCTTTGCAGCAGAATCCCAATGCCACAGTGAAAGCTGGGCTCCATCCGCAAGGCAGTGATCAGTTCAAGACGGTCTTAACCATCTGGCGTTATCAATTTAGACCTTCTGGGCACTTAACAGAACTTTGCCTGACACTCCTCAGAGACAACAGCTCCTTCCCTTTCTCTTCTTTCACCTTGACTTCCAGGTTTTTTGTTTTGGTTTGGTTTGAATTGCTCAGCAGTTTTACTGATGCCAATCAGCCGCCTCTCTCAAAGACTGTTTGCAGGTGCCAGCGTTACTAGCCCCCTTGCTCACTCACCACTCTAAAGCTCTCTCCACCCTCCCCGAAAACCCTGCCCTTGGCAGCAGATCTTTTTAACAGGACACAGGTGAGAATCCAGGGGGACGCTTCTGAGGCACAGAGGGCCTGGACTGGCAGAGAGAAGGAAGGCAGGAGGGGGACATGGGGACGGAAGAGAGCTGCTGGCCCTAAGGGAACAGAAACGCAGAATATGGTTTCTTATCGGCTTTTCTGTTTCTGGAGAAATTGCCCTTCCTTTGCTCAAAATCTAAAAGCGGTGGGAAAGAATCGATCTCTACAAGCCCAGGAAGGCAGTGATCAGTGTCTGCTTTAACAGGAAACTAAAACTAAGGATGAGAACTGGAATTTGGGTAAGAGTGATTCCATTTCTAGTCTGACCTTGCTTTTAAGTGATTTTCCTTTCCCCTTCAGGTTTTGCTTTAGGTTTTTCAGTACCCCCCTACCCCAAACCTCTTCCAGATGCACAAGCCTGCCAGAATCCTTATCAACAAGAAACCCAAACAAAACAGCACAAGATCGAAAGCATTTCCCCTGTGATGCTGCCACTGCATGTGCAGAGGCACTCACGTGACGCTGCCAACATGCGTTTTCTGTCTCAGATTTCCCTTGATAACAAAGGACATATTTTAAAAGGCGTGGCCCTAGGTATGTGTGGCCAGCTGGAATCTGAGAAGAGTGGGAGGATTTCCTTTGGTTTTAGGCTGATCCCCTCAGGTGCCCAGTGCTGCAGCCCTTGCAGCTGCAAAATGCCCATCAGTAAAGTTAGCAACACTCTGGGTCAGGTTTACAAGATATGATCTCATTCAATGGCTCACAGAACTGATTTAATATTCAGGAATCAACTGAGCTCATTCAATTCCAAATTTGGCAGCCTTGTGTGTTGCATTACAGTACTTCCTCTGTCCAGAGCTGGGCAGGGCATGCTAAAGGGAATCTTTAGAAAGGTCTTTCATGAGGTTCCAAGACTCAGAGGCAGGACGGGCGCTGGGAGACAGGCAGGGGCCGGGGCTACAGTATGGATGTCATGGATGAGAAAGGCACAAGATCACTCAGAAAAGCTCTTTACAGTGTCCCTGGTAGAAATCCCTCTTCCAAATAACTAAGCAAGTTTTAAGCCAGACATATTTGTAATAACACTACTGGATAGACTCCAAGAGAAAAAGTTTCAACTGGTCATAAAAATGTTAGCAATCTGTTTTGATGTTCTTACCTAAGTGGTTTATGATCTTAAAAGTTTCCTTTAAAATGCTGTTTTCTTAAATCAAGAAAGTTTAAGTTACTCTTTCTAGACAAAATTAGCCTCATTTCAAATCCTGAAGAAAAAGCAAATCATCTTCTTTAATTTCCATTTCTAATCTTCTAGAGAGCTGTTACTCTCTCCTGTGAAATAAACGAGTTTTGGTCTTAAACTTACTTGTTGTTCCCACCTTCCCACCCCAACCAAATACTGGAAATTAAGTGCTTAAATCAAGCCCTGGCACAGAAAAATGGAATATCTTCTGACTGGCATTGACTGGCAGTGAGTGCCTTTCAAATTGCCAATGTCATACAGCCGTGGGGTGACCAGACATTATGTTCTAGAATGGGAGGGGTTCTGTCTCAAGAAAAGCTGAAATGGAAGGTAAATACAGTCAACAATTAATATTAGGGGGGAAAAAAATCCATCTCACATTTATGTAGCCAGAAAGAAGCTATTCTGAGAGCCACAGGCTAACTTCATTTTTATGATCCTGTGAAGACACCACATGTCAATTCTGTCTTTGATTCTAAAATGAGCCAATGTCAATTTTTTTAGCACCTCTGATCAAGTCTGATTATAGCAATGATTGTCAGTTCAAATCCCTGGTTCATTTATTTCCCATTTTAGCCTCACCCTCTGGGGGATGTTTGCAGATTCTCTGTGGGCAGTTTGTGTGTCTCACTTGATACAGCTGACGTATCCTGCAAGTCCACTGAACAAGGAGAACGCTCATATAAGCTGGACCCTCCTAACTTCTAACTTCTCTATACTTGATACATTTCATTCTTCACTTTTCTCAAAAGGAAATTCACCGGAAAAGCTAAAGCAAAAAAAGAAAAGAGCAACTAAGACAGACCATCTAACTACAGGAATATAACTGTTACTTACACCGCTTTCCAATCCATCATCATTGATAAATCATGGCTAAATAATCAAGTGCAGGATCCGTTTCTTCGCATCTGTTAATAAATAGCTTCTCTCATATGTCTCTCGCAGATCGGGGGCCATCTCAGGAGGAAGTAAGAGAGTGCGAAGGTGAAGGAGGAAAGGCTGGGAAATTCTAAAATCCATGGGGGTCTGGGAATTCTCAGAGCAGACCCCGGTGACACATTCCTGTGATTCCAGCCTTTGGCTAAACCAGGATCCCAGCCTCTCTGAGCGTCCAGCCACCTTCCTGGTCCAGTTTAACCCCTGCTCCAACATTGCATTTCCCTCCAAGAACACTGCATTGATGGACGAGGAACCCACGGGATCCTGCCAATCCAGACACACAAGCACGCTTCTCAGGGCAAGCCGCTCCAGTTTCTCTCTTGTCTGCTATCTCAGAGAGAGGGAGGGAGGGAAGAGCAGAGGCAGGCAGGGAGGGAGGGGGAGAGAGAGGGAGAGGGAGAGAGAGAGACGAAAGACAGGAGCTTTACAGAAAGAGAGCAGCACAGAGAGAAACACTTGCTAGAACTCCCATTAACCCGCAGTAGCTGAGGAATTTTCTGAGCACAGCAGCTGCAAAACAGACTCTCAAAATCAAGTGTTTAAAATCTTTAATTATCCATCCATATACACGTTTGATGGAGACAAAGCCGGGAGAACCAAGGTTCTGGGTCTGCAAGTGTGACTGTGCAAGTAAACACTTGTAGACAAACAGATGCGAGCATGTGTCCCCACGAGAGTCATACTTCCATGCATATATCTCAGTGGAAATGCCTAGTCCCTCAGTTTACATGTCTTAAAACTATTCAAATATTAGTGCAAATCAGACCGACAGCACTCTTTGCCTCTGATGGCATCCCTGAGCACGCCTTCCCCAGATTTTTAGAGGGGTGTTCCTGTTTCTTTTTTCCTGCTTCAGGAAAGAAGCCCCCAAAAGGAAGAGGACAAGAGGCGAGGCAGGGGTTTTCAGCTTGCCCGTTGACTTCGTGTGGTGGCGCCTTTGTTTGGGGGCACTCTGCAGACAGAGTCCAGACACACTGTGCCTCAGGCGGGGAGTGGCATGGAGCAGGGATGTGACACACGTGGGGCTCTGCAGATGGCCAGGGACAGGAGGAGGCGTACGAGGAGGGAGAAGCAGTAGCAGAGGGGAGCAGAAGCAGGCGGTAGACGTGAGGAAGGGGCAGCCTGGAGGCGGGCAGCACAAGACCATCTCCAGCCATTTCCTGAATTCCTCTACACCTCCCCTCTCCACTCAAGAAATCCCTGCACCACGTTTCTCTAAGAGGCCCAATCATCTGCATTAGAAATACCTGGTGACAATGTTAAAATGCAGATCCTGGGACTCTATCCTGAAGGTTCTGATTGTGCGGCTGGGGACCAGAATCTACCTTTTTTAAAATTAATTTTTGTTGGCGTATAGTATACTTTGGCCACCTGATGCAAACAGCTGACTCATTGGGAAAGACCTTGATGCTGGCAAAGATTGAAGGCAGAAAGAGAAGGGGGCAACAGAGGAGGAGATGGTCGGATGGCATCACTGATTCAATGGACATGAACTTGGGCAAACTCTGGGAGATGATGAGGGCCAGGGAAGCCTGGCGTGCTGCAGGCCATGGGGTTGTGAAGAGTTGGACACGTCTGGGCCACTGAACAACAACAACGTAGTTGCTTTACAATGTTGTATTACTTTCAACTGCATGGCAAAGTGTAGTCTATATATATGCATAGCTGATTCACTTTGCTGTTCAGTAGAAAGTAACACAACACTGTAAAGCAACACCCCAGTGTATAAGTGGAGTTCCGTGCTATACAGTATGTCCTCAAAACAAATATCATGTATTAACGCATACCTGCAGAATTTGCCTCCTAATGAGCCCACAGTTGATTCTGATGCAGACCGGACTTATCGAAGATTCGTTTCTTCATCAGTGTGGAGTGAGTAGATGAGTGAATGGAAAAGTGAACGAAACGAGAAGAGGTCTGAATGGGAGACCTGTGAGAACTTGAACATTGATGGAGGGTGGGGGACAAAGAAAACAGAGTGTGCAGTGGGAGTGGTGAGGGGGGACCCAGGAGAGAGTGGTGCTAAGGAATCAAAGTGTGAGCCAGGAGAAGGAGTGACTTGCCTCTTTTCCAGATGCCCCATGCTTTTCACAGCTCTGTGACTACACATGCTGTTGTCTTTGCCAAGAATTCGCTTCATCCCCAGACAAACCATCCCTTTAAACCCAGTGTGCATCTCATCCTCTTAGAAGCCTCTCTCGCCCAGAGGTAGGTAATGATCCCATCACATTTTGTTTGTACTTCTTCCTGCAAGTACCTTCATATCTTGACATTATGCATCAGCTTCTTTCTTTCTTAGTAGATGATGGTGAGTTGTTTTATGGACACCAATGATCTCTCAATCATTATATACATCCCTAACTTTTGGATACAAAGTTGGTACCCAATAAATGTGCATTCATTAAATGGCTAAATATATCATAAAAGTATTTCTTAACCTGGGTGGTTGTTACATAGATGTTTGCTCTATTGGTCTTTAAACTGAGCATCTATCCACATTTCACATATTATTTTGTATGCAAGACACACTTAAAGATAAAGAACATTTTTAAATGAGTCGTAAGAGCTGGGATTTGGTCAAACTTTAGGTCTTAATGAATAATAAAGAGAAAAAATTGCAAAGAGCTAACCTAAAAAGAATACATCATGAGAAACACTGGGCTGGAAGAAGCACAAGCTGGAATCAAGATTGCCAGGAGAAATACCAATAACCTCAGATTTCAGATGACACCACCCTTATGGCAGAAACTGAAGAGGAACTCAAAAGCCTCTTGATCAAAGTGAAAGAGGAGAGTGAAAAAGTTGGCTTAAAGCTCAACATTCAGAAAACGAAGATCATGGCATCTGGTCCCATCACTTCATGGCAAATAGATGGGGAAACAGTGGAAACAGTGTCAGACTTTATTTTGGGGGGCTCCAAAATCACTGCAGATGGTGATTGCAGCCATGAAATTAAAAGACGCTTATTCCTTGGTAGGAAACTGATGACCAACCTAGATAGCATATTGAAAAGCAGAGACATTACTTTGCCAACAAAGATCCGTCTAGTCAAGGTTATGGTTTTTCCTGTGGTCATGTATGGATGTGAGAGTTGGACTGTAAAGAAAGCTGAGCGCCGAAGAATTGATGTTTTTGAACTGTGGTGCTGGAGAAGACTCTTGAGAGTCCCTTGGTCTGCAAGGAGATCCAACCAGTCCATTCTAAAGGAGATCAGCCCTGGGTGTTCTTTGGAAGGAATGATGCTAAAGCTGAAACTCCAGTACTTTGGCCACCTCATGCGAAGAGTTGACTCATTGGAAAAGACTCTGATGCTGGGAGGGATTGGGGGCAGGAGGGAAAGGGGACGACAGAGGATGAGATGGCTGGATGGCATCCCCAACTCGATGGACGTGAGTTTGAGTGAACTCCGGGAGTTGGTGATGGACAGGGAGGTCTGGTGTGCTGCAGTTCATGGGGTCACAAAGAGCTGGACATGACTGAGCAACTGAACTGAACCTAAAAAGAAAGTTAACATGAGGGGAAAAAAGTAAAACAAACCCCAAAGAAAGCACCAGAGTGAGTGAACCCAGTGGAATAAGCAATAGAGTGGAGGTGGGTTTTGATAAACTGATGGGTTTAGGGCTCAGAAAGGTGTCACACTTGTAAGCAGTGGTGGCAAAGGGGTGTTCTTACAGAGATGGGTTACACGAAGTGGGAACAGAGCTTGCACTAAGTCTCCTCGAGAAGGACCACTTAAACGAACAGAGGACAAAATCTCTCGTTTACTTGACTTAAAAAGTTTGGAGGAATTATAAATTGAAAGTTAGGAATTACAATAATAATTAATGAATGAACGGATGTATGAATGAAAACATGGTTGGATGAATGGACGGATGGATGGATGAATGGACGGATGGATGGATGAATGGATGGATGGATGGATGGGGTGCTAAGGCAAAAGGGCCCAGAACAACCCTGGGCAACATCACTATCTAAGGGGCATTTTAAATGCTGTTTAATAGTTTTTAAAGTGTTTCATTTGGTAACAAGATCCCATGTATAGCTGAGGAATCATAGATTAGAAAAGTTAAATGACTTGCTCTTAGTAGACAACTAATAATTTCTAGAAGGAGATCTAGAATCCAAACCTTTCCACAGGTAATCTGCTGCATTTCCCACTATACCCAATTAAGCCCCAACAGGTGAATGTGGTCATTAAACTTGGTAAACAGAAATGGAAATGAAAATTACTCCCAAGATTCCATCTTGAAGCACAGTGGAGAAGCTATCTTGGGGACTGGTCTATCTGTCAAAACATCTGTTCAGCAAGCATCATATTCAGTATTACAGAGTTGGGACTCTCTAACCAGAAGTTTGAGACAGCCTGGCAGATGGTTGGGAAAGCTGCCGTCACCACTTGCCTCTTCACTGTCCCTTAGTTCACCAGGCTAGTGGCCGTGGGTACTGGACATGGAGATGTGTTCTCTAGATCTTCCTTCAAGGGAGGGCTTGTTGCTCTGGCTGTGGGCAGTTACCTCTAGCTGTCAGCTCTTTCAGGATTTGCCTAGCTGCAGAACGCCGCTTTAGCCAAATGCATGGTCTTCTCTGGGTCACCCACATACCATGGTGGTTAGGGGTTCACGGACCCAGCCATTAAGTCCAGTACAGGTCATCATGACGGCCATTTATGCTCCAGAGCTCCCTGTGGTGTTGGCTGAGGTTTTGTTTGGCAGCTTGACATTTTCCTCCATATAGTCCTGCATCCTCCTCCTCATTTCTACAGGCTTTAATCTCTAATAAACATCCTGCATGGGCAAGTCCATCTCCACGCTGGCCTCCCAGAGACCCCACCCTGCAAGGCCATAGGGTAAAGCAGTGCTATCCTTGTGCTCTGTTTGGGCTTCACTACCAGTGGTCTTCACATACTCTGTCTTAGTGACGTCAAAGCTTCAAGGCAATGACAGCCGATTCTTCTGCCCTGACTAAAACGTCAAGCAACTGATTTTATCTCCAGAGTCTCAGTTCCCTTATCTAGAGGAAATCAGAAGTTGTGGACCCTGGAGCCACCTGAGTGACATGAGGCAAGTCAGAGCCCCTTCACCCAAAGTTGGTGGTGGTGGTGTTCACTTCCTAAGTTGTGTTCAACTCTTTGGTTCCCCATGGACTGTAGCCCACCAGGCCCCTTTGTTCATGGGATTTCCCAGGCAAGAATACTGGAGTGGGTTGCCATGTTCCTCTCCAGGGGATCTTTCTGACCCAAGGATCAAACCCCCATCTCCTGGACTGGCAGGCAGATTCTTTGCCACTGAGCCACCTGGGAAGGCTTTAACCAGAGTAACTCTGCTTTTATGTTTTATATGTTGAGGATTTCATTTAAAATTGGAGCTTTACAGTTACACAAATTTTTGAAAAACACTGGTTCAGCTGATCCCACAGATACCTCCCACTTGTAACATTCTATGATGCTCTGATTATCCTCTGAGACAACCAAAGAAGTAGGATAATAACCTGGAGAGAGAGAGAGAGAGAGAGAGAGAGTGTGTGTGTTAGGGCTTCCCTAGTAGCTCAGCAGATAAAGAATCTGCCTGCAATGAAGGAGACTCTGGTTTGATTCCTGGGTTGGGAAGATCTGCTGGAGAAGGGATGGGTAGCCTATTCGTTCAGTTGTGTCTGACTCTTTGCAACCCCATGGACTGTAGCCTGCCAGGCTCCTCTGTCCACAGAGTTCTCCAGAAAAGAAACTGGAGTGGGTAGATAGTCACTTCTCGAGGGGATCTTCCTGACCCAGGAATCAAACCCAAGTGTCCCCCATTGCAGGTAGATTCCTTACCACATGAGCCACCAGAGAATCCCAACAACGCGGTACCCAAGATGCTCCAGCGATTTGGAAAAACAAATCAACTTACATATAAAGCCAAGGTACAGATTAAGAGACAGACGCAAATAAGGCTGAATTCTAGCTTACTGGACAGATAGGGAACTATAAAGTGGTGATGGAATAAAGAGTTTCCCCGAGGATTTGGACAATGTATTAGTTTATGGGGTTATCAGAAGGATTTAAGACAGCAAAGCAACGGAAACAGCTTTCATTTCAGTGCGCCAGATTCCCTGCCTGTGGTGTGCAGGCATCTCCTCCTTCTGAGCCCCAAACACAAGAAGTCAAGTGTGTGATGAAGGCCATCTTGGAGGACTCAAGAAATTAGGCTCCACTGTTTCTGCAGTAGGCCTGAGACAGTGATTTCCTTATTCCCTCTTATAAGGAAATACCATTCCAATGAAAATAACTGAAAAGGAAAAGAAATCTAAGCTGTTAAAACTCTAGTGACATATTCTGTATAAAAATGTATATATTCACATGCAAGGAAGAGGGTTTAATGGTTATCAAATCATTATAAACTATGGGGGGGCAGAAACAAGTTTAAAAAGAGAATTATACCTAAATTACCTGTGAATTTCCCTATGGGAAATATCAAACATATGAAAATCCTTAATCATTCAAAGACACTCATGCTAATATGAAGCATGTGCATTCTGGAAATGCAATGAAGTGATGGTTAAAAAGTAAGTTATGTTCCTTGACATGCTGTGCCCCCAAATCTATGCCTTTTCTGAATGTTTTTATTTGGTCATTATTTTCAAGATCCCTGTTATTCATATTTGGAAAAGAAAGTGTGACATACAAATCAAGGGACATTATAACATATGATGAGAGTTGTACATAGCGCCTTGTGTACAGTCCTCTCCACCTTCAAAACTTCAATTGCCCACAAGTGTGGATCCTGAGTCTGCTAATGAGAAAACTCTACCTCACTATTTGGGCTTCCCTGGTGACCCAGCACTAAAGAATCTGCATACAATGCAGGAGTCGCAGGAGACAAGGGTCTGATCCCTGGGTCGGGTGGATCCCCTGGAGGAGGGCCTGGCAACCCGCTCTAGGATTCTTGCCTGGAGAATCTCAGGGACAGAGGAGCCTGATGGGCTACAGTCCGTAGCGTCACAAAGAGTCAGACAGGATCGAAACAACACGGCACGCATGCACATCTTACCATGCAGAGCAGTCAGGCATGCAGGAGCCGGTATAGCTTTTTCTTTTTAAAACAGTACTATGAGTTATTGCTTAATTTCCCAAGGTTAAAACATTATGCAGTTCACCCTTCAGTAGTAAGTTAAGGATCGGCTCATTTAAGATATTTAAATTTTACAATTTCTTTTGTAGCCTCCTGTAGTCTTTTGTGCTCCATGTTTTCCAAGTCCCCTCATCATGAGATGGGGACAGCCCAGACCACAAGTATAATTTCAACTGAGAAGAGGAGGGAAGGAAAGAGCAGAGAGAAAGGAAGGGAGAGGACAGTGCACAGGGAGGTAGGTGGGGGAGCTGGAGAGGAAGTCCTAGCACCGGCCATCTGTGCCCAGAAGAGCAGAGAAGCCAGGGCGAGCAGAAGCTCCCCAAAGGATCAGGCTCAGGGCCTCTTGGCTCCCCATGGCTGAAGCCCTGCCTTCTTGGCCTGTCCTCATCAGCCATGCTCAGACAGGGTGCAGACGGGACAGGACAGCTCTGAAAGTTTGAAGATTGCTATTTTATTAAGGAGCCTCTAGGGATAGAAGAAAATGACCAGAGCAGGGCCAGGTTCCTTTCCCTGGGAAGCTCTTGCACTGGCTGCACTTGGCCACTCAGGAGAGGACCACTGGCAATCCTCTCCAGAAAACCTTTGCACACACCTCTGGCGAATGCCTGGGGTGGGCCCCGGTAGAGTCACATGGTGTCAAATCCCACAGCATAATAGCTGAATCGGCCTAGGAAAACTACGAGACCTGTACAGAAGAGCTGTGCTGTGCTCAGTCATATCCGACTCTTGCAACCCCATGGTCTGTTGCCTGCCAGGCTCCTCTGTCCATGGGATTTTCTGGGCAAGAATATTAGTTAGTTAAGTCGCTCAGTCATGTCCGACTCTTTGCGACCCCATGGACTGTAGCCCACCAGGTTCCTCCATCCATGGAATTCTCCAGGCAAGAATACTGGAGTGGGTTGCCATTTCCTTCTCCAGGGGATCTTCCCGACCCAGGGATCAAACCCAGGTCTCTCGCATTAGAGGCAGATGCTTTAACCTCTGAGCCACCAGGCAAGAATATTGCAGGTTGCCATTTCCTCCTCTCGGGGATCTTCCCGACCCAGGGATCGAACCCTCATCTCCCGTGTCTCCTGCAGTGGCAGGCAGATTCTTTTACTGCTGAGCCACCTGGAAAGCCATAACAGAAGAGATCGACGCTCAGAGCTTCACAAGGCAAGACAGCCACCCTGCAGCAAACCCCGGAGTAAAGCCCCCCAGTCCTCACTGCGAATCCACGCATCCATCCAGGCGTGGAAGCAGCCCTATCACCAGGGAGCCTTCTCTCCTGGACAATGACTGCTCTGCAGATAAGTGGGGCTCCGAGGCCTTGATCTTCAGTTTGGTGGACTTAAGAGGGGATTTTCATCCCTCTCAAAAGAACTGAGGAATTCTCTCCATAGAATGGATTTGAGAACAGAGGTCTTTTGTTGAAAAATAGTCAGAACATCAAACATTTTTTTAAATGAAAGGTCAAATACCTCTGATATTTAGTTAGATCTGTGTGGGGGGAAAGGAAGTGCTTTCAAGAATGTAGGTGCTGAATTTGGGAAAAGCCAGTATCTTAAAAATTCACTCAACATGTGGTATATACGGGGTGGTCAGCACCACCCAAAGAGAGCATGAATATCTTGGCACCTTACAAAAATTAAAATCTAACTCATACCATACATAGCCAAATAGACATGAAAGCTGTGTGCTAATTAGATATACGCATGAGGGAAAATGATGCATGAAAATCTAGATCTAATGTTTAAAAGACAAATTAGGACAATGCGTGTATAGTTTGAAAAGAGTTTGGCATAAAGTTCTTTTCCAATTAATATAGATAGGTTTTCAGGGAGACCTCCCTGATGACAAGGAAGGATTTGGTACTCGCTAATGTCCTGTGTTCTTTCATCCCTCTGTCATTGTACTTCTCTTTCCATATCCAGAGGCATTTCTGCATGCTCAGATTATGTGTGTGCTAACTCACTTCAGTCATGCCTGACTCTTTGCAACCCTATGGACTGTAAGACTCTTTGCGACCCCATGGACTGTAGCCCACCAGGTTCCTCCATCCATGGAATTCTCCAGGCAAGAATACTGGAGTGGGTTGCCATTTCCTTCTCCAGGGGATCTTCCCGACCCAGGGATCAAACCCAGGTCTCCCGCATTAGAGGCAGATGCTTTAACCTCTGAGCCACCAGGCAAGAATATTGCAGGTTGCCATTTCCTCCTCTCGGGGATCTTCCCGACCCAGGGATCGAACCCTCATCTCCCGTGTCTCCTGCAGTGGCAGGCAGATTCTTTTACTGCTGAGCCACCTGGAAAGCCATAACAGAAGAGATCGACGCTCAGAGCTTCACAAGGCAAGACAGCCACCCTGCAGCAAACCCCGGAGTAAAGCCCCCCAGTCCTCACTGCGAATCCACGCATCCATCCAGGCGTGGAAGCAGCCCTATCACCAGGGAGCCTTCTCTCCTGGACAATGACTGCTCTGCAGATAAGTGGGGCTCCGAGGCCTTGATCTTCAGTTTGGTGGACTTAAGAGGGGATTTTCATCCCTCTCAAAAGAACTGAGGAATTCTCTCCATAGAATGGATTTGAGAACAGAGGTCTTTTGTTGAAAAATAGTCAGAACATCAAACATTTTTTTAAATGAAAGGTCAAATACCTCTGATATTTAGTTAGATCTGTGTGGGGGGAAAGGAAGTGCTTTCAAGAATGTAGGTGCTGAATTTGGGAAAAGCCAGTATCTTAAAAATTCACTCAACATGTGGTATATACGGGGTGGTCAGCACCACCCAAAGAGAGCATGAATATCTTGGCACCTTACAAAAATTAAAATCTAACTCATACCATACATAGCCAAATAGACATGAAAGCTGTGTGCTAATTAGATATACGCATGAGGGAAAATGATGCATGAAAATCTAGATCTAATGTTTAAAAGACAAATTAGGACAATGCGTGTATAGTTTGAAAAGAGTTTGGCATAAAGTTCTTTTCCAATTAATATAGATAGGTTTTCAGGGAGACCTCCCTGATGACAAGGAAGGATTTGGTACTCGCTAATGTCCTGTGTTCTTTCATCCCTCTGTCATTGTACTTCTCTTTCCATATCCAGAGGCATTTCTGCATGCTCAGATTATGTGTGTGCTAACTCACTTCAGTCATGCCTGACTCTTTGCAACCCTATGGACTGTAGCTTGCCAGGGTCCTCTGTCCATGGGATTCAATAGTCAAGAATACTGGAGTGGGTTGCCAAGCCTTACTACAGGGAATCTTCCTGACCCAGGGATGGAATTCACGTCTTCCCTGGCAGACAGTTTCTTTACCACTAGCACCACCCGGGAAACCCAAATGTCTATAATCATAACTACTATTTTCATTCATTCACTCATTCAATTAAACAAATATGCACAAAGGGCCTGGAACAAGA
This sequence comes from Oreotragus oreotragus, assembly GCA_006410675.1. Taxonomy (NCBI): domain Eukaryota; kingdom Metazoa; phylum Chordata; class Mammalia; order Artiodactyla; family Bovidae; genus Oreotragus; species Oreotragus oreotragus. Next base: position 61,116 of record SJYX01017209.1, read on the forward strand.
CCGACCTAGTTTTGATCTTCTGCAGTCCAACATAAACTAAGCTCATGGTTTCCAGAATAATTTTTGCTGCTTCTTTTTAAACATAACAGCCCCACACTTTACCTTGTTCTCAAAAAAAATGTAAGAAAGTACATGTTTTATCCAGTATTTTATTAACTTTCAAATCTCTTGTTGGAAGAAATCATGCTATAATGACCTTTCATATCAAGTAGTTATAAAACAATAGACAAAATGAACTTCTTATGAGGAAAGCCAAATGCAGTTATCTGTCCTGGGTCTGGAGTTCTTCTCCTCTGAAGGGCATGCTACCTTAGTTGGAAACTCGATGGTCAGATGCTCAGAGAACTGTATTGAGGTACAGCTGGCATGCTATGCACGTGCAGGGCAGCAGTACCAACATATCGGGGAAACACAATGTGTGTGTGATGAAGCAATTGCTAGTTCTAAAGAGAGAATTGTAGCCAGGCCAAATTTAGCAAAAGGCTCAACAATCCTCCATTTGTGTGTTGGTAAAGGAACAGCATTATTTTGGACTGCTAGATGCCTCTAAATATCTGGCTAGTCTTAGGAAAAAAAGACAATCGTTGATACTTCAGTTCACAAAACCTAATTCTGATATGAATTCTAACTCCTAGCGCAGTATGGCAATTTCCCTCTCTTTAAAAAGTTCTCTATAGATAAATATGAATCACCTCGATACCTTTGTATGCTAAAGCAGGATTATCACCTCATTTTAGATGCCAGAAAAAGAAGAAATTTACTCCACCTGCATTTATAAAATCATAAAACAAGTGACAAAGAACTCTAGCATCAAACTAATCTAGGTTCAAATCTCTCAGCACAGCTAAAAACAAGCAACCACCACAACAGATACTGAACAGCACTAGCCACGTGCCAGGCCCTGTCCAAGGGCTTCACGTGCGTCCGTTTATTTAATCCTCATCACGACAGCTATGTACCTACCATGCAGGTGGCTCAGTGGTAAAGAGTCTGACTCCCAATGCAGGAGACACAAGAGACTCAGGTTCCATCTCTGGGTTGGGAAGATCCTCTGGAGGAGGAAATGGCAACCCACTCCAGGATTCTGGCCTAGAAAATTCCATGGACTGAGGAGCCTGGCGGGCTGCAGTCTATGGTTTCACAAAGAGTCAGATGCAACTGCATGACTGAGCAGGCACACATATACAACTCTGTGTAGTGCATAACATTATTATCTGTATTCCACAAATGTGGAAATGGAAACATAAATAAGCTAAAAGCTTTTCTCCAGGTCACACAGCTAAGGGGCAAAGCCAAGATTCAGACACACTCGATGTGGTTTTAGAGTCCCCTCCATCAAACATCGCCCTAGATCGCTTTGTGTAAATTATTGAAGTCCTCTAAGCTACTGTTTTATCTGTGAATAATAGTACTGACCTCAAGGATTGCCAGGACGTCTAAGATAAAGCAACTAAAAGTGCCTGGCAGGCACATCACATATGCTTAGCCTCTATTTTAATTGTTAGGCAGTGCCCAATCCCTCCTCAACACCTTGCCTCCAGTGGGCTAAGTGGTTCACTCTTCCTCTAAGAATATCTATAAGTGACCTGACATTGCCTGCCGTCCTTTCTGGGCTCTGGAGATATGAAATCACAAAGTCCTAGGCTGGATATAAAGATTCCTCTTCAGTCATCAAGGGGAGGGGGTGGCATTTTAGCTCCAGAAAGAAAGAAGCCCAAGCCGTTGAAGGAAATGAATTTCACCTTTATCCTCATCCCGACTCTTGTGTAAGACTGCTGTTATTCAGTCACTCACTCATGTCCAACTCTTTCAGACCTCAAGGACTACAACATGCCAGGCTTCCTGTCCTTCACCTTCTCCCAGAGTTTGCTCAGACTCATGTCCATCGAGTCGGTGATGCCGACCAACCATCTCATCCTCTGTTGTCCCCTTCTCCTCCTACCTTCAATCTTTCCCAGCATCAGGGTCTTTTCCAAGGAGTCAGTTCTTCACATCAGGTGCCCAAAGTATTGGAGTTTCAGCATCAGCCCTTCCAGTGAATATTCAGGGTTGATTTCCTTTAGGATTGACTGCTTTGATCTCCTTAAGATACAAATCAATTAATTCATCCTCTTCTTATTCAGCATCTTGCCATCCTGAGGTCCCTTTCCAACTCTTCAGAATTCCCTCTCTAATTCAACTTGGCTTTTCAAGTTGGCCAGGAGCCAGCCCTCGCCTGTGTGAAGTCTGAATGCTATGTAAGCTACCTTGCCTTGGATGTTCTTCTGAGAGTTTGGGAGTTTTTGACAAGTTACTGGCAAAAGAAGAAGATGCTCCTGCCAACTTGCTTCAGGCACCGAGCATGTTCACAGGTATCATACCAGGTGTTATTAATATGTTATTTACAAGAAACCCAGTGTTCAACCTATTGTTGGGGTTATATAGTGTTACAGTTTTTGTATGTACAAAGTAATGCATTTTTTCCAACTCAGAAAGCTTAGAATGTGTGAAAAACTCAGTCTTCAAATGTGAGATATATTTATGGCAAGTGTGTCTTAGTTAGGAATCAGGATGTGGGCCTAATGATCAATACTCTTTCTTCAAGTCAAATAATCACTTTAGAAAGCTGAAGCCTGGGACAAATGTCACTCTCGGGGCTGAGCTGGTCAAGCTCACAGGTGTAAGGTCAGCACCCTGGCGAAATGCCCTACTTTTTTAGTTCCCCAAAGTAAACCGACAACTTCATCCTAAGGAATTTCAGAACCGGAAGGAATGTTTCTGAATGCTCTGTTCTGGGGCCTAGAGAATGGATGTCTAAGACATGTAGTCCCCCAAACTGCCATATTCTAAGCAAGAGTGGGGGCCATCTATCTACAGTCTACTTAATGGCGTGCAGCCACCCAGGCGGAAACAGTGAGCACTGAAAAATCAAAGAACAGGGGAGAAAATGATGCCCCCGCCGTGGCTAAGCCTTAGCAGAATCTTGAGGGAGGGAGAATTCCTTCAAGGAAAATGAAGGATTCCACACTGCTCACTGTCCGTTATGGACTCCACGCTTTACCGGGCATCAGACCGACCAGCCTGAACACCAAGAGCAAAGCCCCAACAAAACAAGTCTTCTGCCCAATCTTCCATTCCTGCAGGCCCAGGACATCAACTGGTTAATCTGAAAGCCATATGCACTAATAAGCTATTTCCAAGAAACATGTGCTTTCTGAAGCAATGCTGTCGTAATGGACTCCACGCTTTACCGGGCATCAGACCGACCAGCCTGACCACCAAGAGCAAAGCCCCAACAAAACAAGGCTTCTGCCCAATCTTCCATTCCTGCAGGCCCAGGACATCAACTGGTTAATCTGAAAGCCATATGCACTAATAAGCTATTTCCAAGAAACATGTGCTTTCTGAAGCAATGCTGTCGTCTCTGCCTCCTGGGGTCGTGGATTTATTTGTCAGTAAATTATAGAAAATCTGTGAGTGGAAAGTTTTTGGATTACAAAAATTATACCACTGACAGTTGCCTATTTATCTATGAGTCCGGCATGTACCCCCAGCTAATTTAGCCAGCTTAACCTGTCCAAAGAAAATAAAATCAGAAAATAATATTTTTCTGATAATATCATTTTATTATAAAAATAAAAAATAAAAATAATAATCATCTATTATTCTTAGTTCCCATGGAATATGGGAAGAAAAAGTCAGGATGAAGAAGGGACTGTATCTTCATCTGACTTTACTTCTAAATTCACTGTGCAGCCTTGGCTATTTGGCCACCTGATGCAAAGAACTGACTCATTAGAAAAGACCCTGATGCTGGGAAAGATTGAAGGCAGGGGGAGAAGGGGACGACAGAGGGTGAGATGGCTGGATGGCATCACCGACTCGATGGACGTAAGTTTGAGCAACCTCTGGGAGTAGTGAAGGACAGGGAAGCCAGGTGTGCTGCAGCCCATGGAGTGGCCAAGAGGTGGACACAGCTGAGCAGCTGAAGAACAACAATCCCGTGTGTTTCCCTTTTTAATTGTGCAAAACAAAACAAGTAATATCTAACATTCAGTTTTGCATATTGGGTCCTAGTATTATCCTCACTTTACAAATGAGAAAACTAAGCCCAGAGAAGTTAAGCAAATTGCTCAGTCCACATAGACTAGCAAGCAGTAGCCTTATATGCCTGCATAGTGCAAAGGGCCCACAAAACTTTGGGAGGCTTACAAAAAAATTATTTTTTAATCAGAAGAAAGTCTCAAGAAAATGTTTGCATATATAATATGGATACATTTGACTGTATACCAGCATGGCCATGAAGGTTTTTATTATTTTAGAAGCAGCCGCTGTGCTAGGTACCAGGCAGAAGTAGAGCCTGATGGTGGCAGTGAGGCTGATCACCAAGCACAAAGGGACTCAGACCCCAGATTATGCCCTCCCTGGGGGAGCCAGGTGTGCTGCCTGGCTCAGAGCATCCTGCGCTTGCCCTAGGAGGCCTACAGGGTTTGGACGAGATAGATCACAGAGGCTTCATGGAGCTGGGAGTTGAGGCACAAGAGTGTTGCTAAACAGAGAGACAGACAGGTGGAAGCATTCGGGAATTCACCGGTTTGCGGGAGACAGAAGCAGTTGATACAGATACAGCTGATATAGCTTGTGTTGATGATCGATTAACACTCTGTTCCAGAATGACTTTTGAATTTTTTTCTTGTATATTTCGCACCAAGGAACCACAGTTCAACAGTGACATTGCATCAGTAAAGTTTAAGACTGAATTGTTACTTAAAACTCACAATGATTTTTTTTTTATGCTAGAAGAGTGAACAAGACTTTGTTTTTGTTCATAGTTCTTTTCTGTTAGATATGAATGAATAGTCATTCTTTAGCATTCCATGGAAAAATCTCATGGATGGAGGAGCCTGGTGGGCTGCAGTCCATGGGGTCACTAGAAGTCGGACACGACTGAGCACCTTCACTTTCACTTTTCACTTTCATGCATTGGAGAAGGAAATGGCAACCCACTCCAGTGTTCTTGCCTGGAGAATCCCAGGGACGGGGGAGAATCCCTAGGACGGGGGCTGCAGTCCATGGGGTTGCTAAGAGTCGGACACGACTGAGTGACTTCACTTTCACTTTTCACTTTCATGCATTGGAGAAGGAAATGGCAACCCACCCCAGTACTCTCGCCTGGAAAATCCCATGGATGGAGGAGCCTGGTAGGCTGCAGTCCATGGGGTCGCTAAGAGTCAGACACGACTGAGTGACTTCACTTCCACTTTTCACTTTCACGCATTGGAGAAGGAAATGGCAACCCACTCTAGTGTTTCTTGCCTGAAGAATCCCAGGGGTGGGGGAGCCTGGTGGGCTGCCATCTATAGGGTCCGCACAGAGTCGGACACGAATGATGCGACTTAGCAGCAGCAGCAGCAGCAGTAATTAGCAAACTGTCCAAAAGGTCATACAGTCATCTCACTTCCTTATTTTTTTTGCCTCAAAATGACAATCTGAACACTGTGGCATGGTTTCCATGGAGCCAACTGGTGGTTTACAAACAGCGCTCCCCAGGGCTCAGGCTGGGGAGCTAAGCTCAGGAGAAAGGGGACAGCCAGCGGCTGGGCTTGGAGCCTTTTCCTGCTTTAACCTGAGGAAGACATAAATACAGTCGCATATTTTTTTATTGTGCTTCACTTTCTTTTGCTTTGCAGATATTATTGTTGTTTTTGTAAATTGCAGGGTTGCAGCAGCCCTAGGTCGGGCAAGTCTATGGGCACCATTTTTTCAAGTGTTTTCTCACTTCATTTCTCTGTGTCACACTTTGGCAATTCTCACAGCGTCTCTAGCTTTTTTGTTATATTTATATTGGCCATGGTGACCTGTGGTCTGTGCTCTCTGATGCTATTTTTGTGGTTATTTTGCTACTTTTCGGTCATCAAGTATTTTCAGTATACTTTTTTGGACATAATCCTACGGCACACTTAATAGATGGCACTATAGTGTAAACGTAGCTTTTATACACGTTGGGAAACCCCCAAAACTGTGAGACTCGGTTTACTGAAATATTCACTTTACCGTGGTGGTCTGGAGCCAAACCCACAATCCCCAAGGTAAGTATAATATACATTTGCAGGGTGTCTGTGAAATATTTCATTTTTTAAAAAAGGATTTCTCTGGGAAAAAAAATTAGTGTGAACATCAGGGCTGTAAAAACTTCAAGAAAGGTAAATGAGAACTCCAGGAGTAAGTTTGTTTATTTATTCTCTGCCTATTCTGAGAGCGACCTAAAGCGAACTACAAAACTAGTCTGACACAGCAAAGGTTTTTTGTTTGTTTAAGTAAAGAAATAAAAGGAAAGAAGGAAAAACCGTGGTCAGGAAGTCAGATGTCGGCATGGTAAGGTTTAGGCACCCAGGCCAGGCTGAGGGGCTGCTGGCGGGTAGGGAAGCACAGCTGTGGCCGGTGGGCATGGGAGGTCATGCAGACACAGCCATTCTCCACCTGCCAAAGGAGGAGATGACTCCTTGGGCCGGTGTCACCCAACCTCCACGTGGATGTTGCTAAAACAAAAATCCGTGAAAGTCCATTAGAGGAACTGTTTGGCCTTGGACAAGCACCTCCTCCTCCCTCCTGGCAAACATCCTATCCTATCCTCCGCTTCCCTGGAGACTTGGGCAAGGGGAGGGCTCTGCCTGCCCACCTGGGTGTCCTTGGTCCACTGGCCACAATTCCCCCTCACTCTACCCTACACACGTCAGTCACCTCCAAAAAAATGATCAGACGGGGACAAAACCCAGAATTTCATACCCAGGGGTCTCTGCTCAATGAGAATAGCTAAGGGACTTCCCTGGTGGTCCAATGGTGACCTGCTAATGCAGGGGTCCTGGGTTCGAGCCCTGGTCTGGGAAGATTCCACATGCCGCGGAGCAACTAAGCCCAAGTGTGCTCCGCACCAAGAGAGGCCACCACGAGAAGCCCACGCATCGAGCTGGAGAGGGGCTCCCACTCACTACAACCAGAGAAAGCCCACCCGAGGCGAAGACCCAGCCCAGTCAAAAACACAATTTCATCTCTTTGGGATCCCCTGGTGGCTCAGGCTGTGAAGAGTCTGCCTGCAGTGCAGGAGACCCGGCTTCAATCCCTGGGTCAGGGAGATCCCCTGGAGAAGGGACTGGCAACACACTCCAGTATTCATGCCTGGAGAATTCCACGGACGGAGGAGCCTGGCGGGCTACAGTCTGTGGGGTAGCAAAGACTCGGATGTGACTGAGTGACTAACACACACAAATGAAAAAATAAGACTAGCTAATACATCGTGTTGACTCCCTGCCACTGTTCCAACCCATTTGTATGTGTTAACTCCTCCGATTCTCACAATACTTTGAGGTGGGTACTATCATTATCTCCTTCTGATGGATCAAGAAACAGAGGTGCAGCAAGGTTAAGGTCACTTTCCCAAGGGCATAGGAAGGATGACAGTGCTGAAATCTGAACCTGGTTTGGCCCTATGCTCCTAACTACTCACGATGCAACCTCTCAGTAGACCAACCTGTTTCAGCCCCACCTGGCTGTGGGTGGGAAGCGAGTTACACTCTCTACCCCTGAGGTTGCAGTCCCGAGGTTTACCCTCAAATGGACCTCTCAGCCTCATTCTGGTCTGTCCTGTTTGGTAGCCACAGATGGCACTTTGCCCAGCCATTCATTCATTGCTGGTGTAGAGTCCACAGAAAACCCAAGCTTTGAGGATGTGAGGATCAGGGCAGGCCTTCCTCACAGTGGAAAACTAAATATACAAGACAGCGTCACGGTTGGTCCACCTGTGACAGGTGATGGAGTTGCATGGAGTTCCGTCCTATTGACAGTAATGATGACTGACATTGGTCACTTGGAGCAGAGGCTGCTCCAGGCATTTTATATTCGTCATGTCATTTCCTCCTCAAAACAGCTGAGCAGATAGGTGTAACTGTCTCACCCACTGTAGGGGGGACATTAAAGCTTAGAGAGGTTTTGTAACTCCCTGGAGGACGCAGCAAACTCTCCTCTGCTTCCCTGGCCCCCCAGGGCTGCAGCGCCTCGGTTCTCTCCTCGGTCACCACCCTGGGCCCTTACACTTCCTAAACCCATTTACACAGAAGTTCTTTCATGACTTTTCAGGATCTTACTTTGCTTCTCTTCCTGCCTCCGACTATTAGTTCCTCAAAAGCCAGGGCCATATTTATCAATTCTATGTCCCCTCCACTCCAAGGCCAAGGGCCCCACCTGAAGTGCTGCTTCATAAGGCGGACCTGGGTGAGACACTGAAACTTCGTGGCTCTGAGCACATGAGCAGCTGGCACAGCTGGTAGAAATGCCCACGTGAGAAAACAGCCCCAAATCTGGTTCCCTGTTCCTGCCATCACTCCAAAGAACTCTTCACTTGCATAGGTATGCAGAGAACATGTATCTGCCTAAACATTTCTGAAAAAGACCTACCCGCTACTGTCTAAGACCCAGCCATGTAAATCATGATGCAAATGAGGCAGTAGCCACAGGGGTGGGGGGTGGGTATTGGTTGCCAGGCTGCAGAGCCAATTGCATCTGCTCACACCCAGAGAGATCAAACCCTGGCAGGAAAACATCGCTTCTCCAAGCTCATCCCTGCCCTGATGACTCAGAGGGAAACCATGGGGCAGCGTTCTCGGCCACCTCTCCACCTCTCGAGGCAGCTCTTAGCTTCCCTGCCCCTCCTCCTTCCCCTCCACCCCCACACGACGCAGACCGGGGAGGTGAGGATAACAGGAGAGAGCTGCTACCAGCTGTCCTTGCAAGGCAGCAACAACAATTTTTCAGCCTTGCTCAGGAAAACACATCCATGTAATCCTGAGGAATCCCTGAGCGTTTTAGGGGCAATAGAAGGCGCCTGATAGGAGCCCGGCTTAGGTTTGGGGTTCAGTTCAGTTCAGTCGCTCAGTCATGTCCGACTCTTTGCAACCCCATGAACCGCGGCACCAGGCCTCCCTGGCCATCACCAACTCCTGGAGTTCACCCAAACCCATGTCCATTGAGTCGGTGATACCATCCAAGCATCTCATCCTCTATCATCCCCTTCTTCTGCCCTCAATCTTTCCCAGCATCAGGGTCTTTTCCAATGAGTCAGCTCTTCGCATCAGGTGGCCAAAGTACTGGAGTTTCAGCTTCAACATCAGTCCTTCCAATGAACACCCAGGACTGATCTCCTTTAGGCTGCTTTGGGGAAAACACCATTAACGANCATCTCATCCTCTATCATCCCCTTCTTCTGCCCTCAATCTTTCCCAGCATCAGGGTCTTTTCCAATGAGTCAGCTCTTCGCATCAGGTGGCCAAAGTACTGGAGTTTCAGCTTCAACATCAGTCCTTCCAATGAACACCCAGGACTGATCTCCTTTAGGCTGCTTTGGGGAAAACACCATTAACGGGGGCTGTGCACAGACTTTGTGACAACACCATGATGGGACCAGAGTTTACGTTTGTACAATGAGTAAACTAATTTCTAAGCAAATGAATCCAATTATTTGTTCATTTGTTCAATGCATATATAAGAACATATGCAAGGAGTGCTACAACATCCCCTAAAAATGGCCCTTGTCGTCAACAGTAACAAAAAAAAATGGCTAAGAGAATCAGTCATAGCACTGTGGCCTGTGGCTGAGAATCAGGCATTTTCAAGCTGTTTCGAGGTCCTCACACTCCTGTGTATCCCAGTGCTTCCCTCTGTATTGCAGCAGATTCACTGGACTCTTTTTAAACCCCTGTCACTCCACTCCATGATAATACATATCCTTGGAAGAAATAAAAGCCCTGGTACTTTACAATATCTAAATAATTTATCTTTAATTCCCTGTGGCTCAGACGGTAGAGTCTGCCTGCAATGTGGGAGACCTGGGTCTGATCCCTGGGTCAGGAAGATCCCCTGGAGGAGGAAATAGCAACCCACTCCAGTCTTCTTGCCAGAAAATCCCATGGATGGAAGAACCTGGTGGGCTACAGCCCATGGGGTCGCAAAGAGTCAAACACGACTGAGCGATTTCACTTTCACTGTCACCTTTAGTTCTGACTGCTCTCCCGGCCTCATGAGATGACTCCAAAGAATGACTTCCTAAATAATTCACTTTGGCTTTGCTACTCAACGTTCAGTCCACAGAGCACTGGCGTCCCTGGGGAGCTTGTTGGAAACGCAGACTTTCAGCATCCATGTCTCCTGGGTCAGGGTGTGCATTTCAGCAAGATCCTCACGCCCTCCAAAGCACATTAAAGTCTTCACGGGCAGTGACTCCCCTGGAGGAATTTCGCTTTGCTCCCACGAATGCTAACAGGGGCTGGCTCTCTCTGAGCACGTGCCTTGTTCTGGGGGCAGCCAGCCCCGAGCTTGGTTGAGGGTGAGAGGAGCAGAGAGAGGACAACATGAGGACTTCAAGAAGGACCACGTGGGGGTGTGTACAGGTCATGACCTTGGCAGCTGGCCCAATGAGAGGGAAGAAGCCCAGAAAGCAGGCTCCCCCAGGAGAGCAGCAGCGGGGCCAGAGGCAGCCTGATGCAGGTGGTAGGAAGGAGGAGACAAGCCCTTCAGGCTCAGCACAGTGACCCACTGCTGACAAGTGCCCAGTTGCGTCCGACTCTTTGAGACCCCATGGACTTTTAACCTGCCAGGCTCCTCTGTCCATGGGATTCTCCAGGCAAGAATACTGGAGTGGGTGGCCATTTCCTTCTCCAGGGGACCTTCCCGACCCAGGGATCAAAACCGGGTCTCCTGTGTCTGCTGCGTTGGCAGGTGGATTCTTTACCACTAGCAACCCTTCAGCCCAGCCTCCAGGGTAAGTGGGCTGGGGGCCAAGAAGGGTCAAAAGCAAGGAGCCAGGCTGCGCATGGGTGCCAGACCTAATCCAGAGGTCCTGGCCCGTCTTGTGCTGAGCATATGGGAGGAACAGGCTGTGATCTGCGGGCAAGGAGATAAAAGTTGGCCTCCTGAACCTCCAGCTGACAGACGGGAGGAAGAGAGGAGGATGGGGAGTGGGAGATGGCCCTGGCTTAGCTGCAACTGCTGCGTGGGGAAACTTGTGAATGTAGTTTTCTCTGGAAAAGTCCTGAGCCCACAAGAGGAGCGGAGACAGCAGCTACATCACTTTATACCCTTAAGATAGCATTCTTGCATTTCTCTCCTCCTCAGCATCTCCCAGGCAGAGGTCAGACCCCAGGCTGCAGGACGGGCATCCTGAGCCCTTTGAGTTATCTGTTGAATCAAGTCTTTCTTGACCTTGGGGGTAGGAGGATGCCCTCACAAATCCTTTCACCAACTCTTTTCTCTCCATCCGTTTATATTCTCAGTGTAGCTCAGAGGTTTCAATGGTCATGTCACCAGCTTTCAGCTACATTTGTGGTAAATTTAGCATACAGGCTAGCTGTTGCTTTGGAATGTAGCATCTACATTTACTTAGCAGCTGAATCAGAACTTCAACATTTTATCTTGTGGTATGCGAAATAGGAAAAAAAAAAANTCTGTTTTGGGCATGTTCATCCTCAACTCAGTTGATTCTCGAGTGAAGGTTTTTGTTGGTAGAGTACATGATGGTATTCCACTAGCTTCTAATCAAGCACAGGGAGCCAACAGTGATAACCTTCACAGCCAGGCTGACTCATCACTTGGGTTGCCCCTGAGGTTTCTGATTCAATTTGAGCTTCTCCAATCACACTAAAGCCATCGGGTTGAAAATATTAGAATATATAGCAGGGCAGCCCAGGTTCTCATCCCTCCTACCTCACTCAGCTTCTAGGAAGACTTCCACGTGGGAAAAGAGATACACAGGGAAATGAAAGAACGTGGCAATTTGATGGATAATAAATGATGTCTGAATGTTGAGAAGTCACTTTGGAAATTATATGTACATTATTTCATATTTTGTATTTTTGTATTTTTTAGATGGATGAATATAATATGATAGAACAAGTGTGTTTTAAAATAGCATCAACTAATCATTGCTTTTTATTTAATAATTGGAAATTTCACATAAAGCACTGGCATTACTATAATCATCTCCATTCTTGTCCCTGTTAGCAATTTGCTTTAAAATACAGTCCTTCAGCATACATGGTGTGATATACATGTGAGTTAACATTAATTTACACCATAGGGAAAGTCAGTTAACATTAAAACTGTCTTAATCAGGAATACACACTTCAAGGATGATTGGTTAGCACTTCATATGTTGAATTTTCATTATCATTGAATTTCAAAATATCATCTAATTTTCACTGAAATTTCTTCTTCAACCCATGGGTTATTTACAGGTGGATTGCTTAACTGCCAAACATTTGGGAATTTTTCTGTTTTCTTTGTTATTGATTTCTAGCTTAGCTTCTCTTTGGTCAAAAAAACATACTCTGAATGAATTTCAACTTTGAAATTTGTCAAGATCTGCCTTATAAGCCAACAAATGGGTCAATTTTGGTAATTTGGGAAAAAACTGTACTGTGTCAATACTGAGTGCAATGGTCAATATATATCAATAAGGTAAAATAAATTAATAGTAATTGTTCAGATCTTTATTCTTACTGAATTTTTGTCTGTGTGTTCTGTTATTTCTTGAGACTGTGGTGATTATGTCTCCCCCTATGATTATGTATTGATGTATTTATCTTCTTTATTCTATCATATGTTTTCTTTTTTACATTTGGAGCCATGTTGTTAGGTATATACAAATTTAGAATTGTAACTTTCCTGTGGCTTCATCCTTTAATTGTTATAAAATGTTTCTATTTATCTTTAATGACGATTCTTCCCTTAAAGTCTATTTTCTCTGACCTTAGTAAACTATACCAGCTTATTTTGGTTAGTATTTATAAGATGTATCTCTGCTGCTGCTGCTGCTGCTGCTGCTGCTGCTAAGTCGCTTCAGTCGTGCCTGACCCTGTGCGACCCCATAGACAGCAGCCCACCAGGCTCCTCTATCCCTGGGATTCTCCGGGCAAGAACACTGGAATGGGTTGCCATTTCCTTCTCCAATGCGTGAAAGTGAAATCGCTTAGTCGTGTCTGACTCTTCGCAACCCCATGGACTGCAGCCTACCAGGCTCCTCCGTCCATGGGATTTTCCANCCCCATAGACAGCAGCCCACCAGGCTCCTCTATCCCTGGGATTCTCCGGGCAAGAACACTGGAATGGGTTGCCATTTCCTTCTCCAATGCGTGAAAGTGAAATCGCTTAGTCGTGTCTGACTCTTCGCAACCCCATGGACTGCAGCCTACCAGGCTCCTCCGTCCATGGGATTTTCCAGGCAAGAGTACTGGAGTGGGGTGCCATTGCCTTCTCTACCATTTCTTTTATTTTCAACTTCTCTGTGTCCTTATATTTAAGAAGTGGCTTTCACAAGCAGTATAGTTAGACGTATGTGGTGTGACAATATCATTTAGTTGGAGTAGTTAGTTTGCATTTACTGATATATTTGTTTCTTTAGCTAGCATCTTAGAATTGTTTTCTATTGGTTCACCTGCTGTCATTAAGGTCCCCTTTCTCTCCCTTTTCTTAGATTAATCAAGAATCTTTCATTCTATTTCCCCTTCTATGTATGATTTTACTAGTTACTCTAGAGATTACAATGCATGCCCTTGACTTATTATAGTAAAATTATGACTTTAATACTTCCAGATGTTGCTGTCATCTTATAACACATGAACTCCATTTAGCCCTCTTCCACTTTTTGCATTATTTTGGCCATACATTTAATTCTACATATATTTCAGACTCCATAAGATCCCATTTTTGTTGTTTTGTGTGATAAACATGCATTTATATTTGTCCATATGCTTTTCTCAACATTTTATTCTAAAACGATATTTTTCAAAAATAAGAATGGAAGAATTATATAGTGAACAACCTCATTCAGATTTTCTAATCAGCATTTTCCTATGTTTGCTTTACCACTTATCTATTCACCGCTCTATCCAGCCATCAGTTCATTTTATATTTTTAATATATTTCAACCTAAGCACATATTTCTGTCACTCTCTACTTCCTCCTGCATTTCTGGGATCATTTTCTTTCTACCTGTAGAAATATTTTAGTATTTCTTTTAATGTTAGAGTACTGGTGATTGATTCGTTCAAGTTCTGCTTGTCTTAAAATGTCATTTCACATCAACTTCTCATGACTATTTCTGTTGGATTTATGAAATTTTAGCTTGGCAGTTATATTCTTCCAATCTGTTAATATGAATTCCACTGTCTTCTGGCATCCATTGTTTCTTCTAAGAAGTGAGCTATTGGTCTTACTGTTGCTCCTTTGAAATTAATGATTTTTTTTCCCCTAGCTGTTTTCACAATTTTTCCCTTTGATTTTTTTTTAAATTTGTATTTTTACTTTATTTTACTTTACAGTACTGTACTGGTTTTGGCATACATTGACATGAATCCGTCATGGGNTACTGTTGCTCCTTTGAAATTAATGATTTTTTTTCCCCTAGCTGTTTTCACAATTTTTCCCTTTGATTTTTTTTTAAATTTGTATTTTTACTTTATTTTACTTTACAGTACTGTACTGGTTTTGGCATACATTGACATGAATCCGTCATGGGTGTACATGAACTCCCAAATGTGTTTTCAGCAATTTTACTACATTTTATTCTAGTTGGGACCTGCAGGCTTCTTGAATCCATGTTTTTGATTATTTTCAGAAAATACCATTCCTGCCCTATTCCTTCTCTTCTGGCATGCCTATCACATGTGATGTAGAATAACATGCACATGCATGTTACATATGTGTGTACATATGTGTACAAACATGTTATGTGTGTCTCTTGTGCCTTTTTTTGTATTTTCATCCTTTTGCTCTCTGTACATCATGCATCCACTTGAATATTTTCTACTGATCTGTCTTCCATTTTCACTACATTTTTCTTGTCATGCATCTAGTCTGCAGTTAAACACATCTGTTGAGCTCTTAATATCCATTATTTCATTTTTTAAGCTTCAGAATTTTCCATTTGTTATTTAACAATTCCAGTTTTCTAATGAAATTTTAAAAATTCCAGTTTTCTAATGAAATTCTTCATCATGTCATCTATTTTCTAAATATACCAATCAGAGTTATTTTAAAGTCTATGAATGATAACATCAATAAATGAGTCATTTATGGTTAGGAGTTTTTTTCCATAGCATTTTTTTTCTTTTACTTGTTTCCTGGTATGCCTGGTCATTCTTTATTGAAAAAATTTATGAGAACTTTAGAGACTCTTAAATATACTCTCTTCTTTCAGTGACCCCATCAGCTAGTAGGCAGAATATGGGGTGAACACCACAATCCAATCAAAGACTCACATTAGTTTTTGTATGACTTGGTCTAATTTGAGTTTACCTTTACTCCTAGGGTGTAGCTCTCTAAAGATCCCAAAATGGTATCTGCTGAGGCCTCTTCTCCTTGAAGGGCTTTGCATGGCAATATTTTTTAGTCAGCATTGTGTGCTGAAAACTCTTCTATTTAGTTTTTGTTGTTTTCCTTTTTTTACCTAGCTCCTTAGTCTCCCCTTTCTGTACAGTAATATTTCTCAAATATAATATAAAGGAAATATACTGGAGTATCTAGCTAACTATTCTGTAATTTCCTTCTCTCCAGCTTTTGACCTTTCAAGTCCTGTCTACCTTGAAAACTCTGAACTCAAATTTCCATGATATTGTCAAAAGGTCTGCTACATTCTCAGCAGATGACCTGAGAGAAAAAAGCATCTTCTCAACTTGCTATAGTTCCCTTCTCTCTCAGATCTTAGCTACTCAAGTCCTACTGCCTTGGCAGCTCTCTGACATAACTCTGGCTCAGCAGGGGCCTTCCTCAACTTAGCATAAACTGAGACCAGAATCTGTCCTGATTGGCCAGTGCCTATGACAGTCCAAGTTATTATCTGGGAGGCTCTAATTGGAAGGTAACAGTCCTGAAGCAGTTACTAAAATTGGTTTGGCTATCTTTATTACTGGTCAACAGCAGAGACTCTGATAATTAAAGCAATACAAGTTAGAAGTGGTTTATCTTTGGTGAAAATGATTGTGTTCAAAATATGTGGATTGGCTAGAAATAGCATGTAGGTACTCTTACACAAACAGTATGTAGGAATATAAAAAGCCAAAACAGCCTATAGATTAGAACTCTGATTGGTCTACTCTTCAGATCCTTACACATTTTTTTTTTTTTTTGGCCTGACTTTAACTAGATGTATCACACCGTCAGCCAAGAAATACACCTGCCTCTAGAGTATCTTTTACGCAAGGTGCTGTAGGAGTATGTACCTAAAAGGACAAAGATGTAGCTCTTTATTACGTTTACAAAATAGACTGAATAACTTTTTGCTGGCCTGCTAACACATGTTTATAACTATGGCAGAATCTAGTTTAAGACTGATTTTCTTCATAACATCACCTGGAAATGGTTTGTGGAAGGAAACCTATGGACTCACTTACCTTGAACTATGGGAGGCTAACATATCTACCAAAAATAACTACAGTTAACCAAATCGGCCTAGGTCAGTTTGGAAAACATCCTTTGCTTCACAAGTCAGCGCAGAACTTTAGTGGCCATGATGGCTTTATCCTTTGCTCTGGCTTGCCATCTTTGTTTTTCTTTAAAAATATCATGTGAAATATGGTAATCTCGGCTTTTGCATGGCCCCATTTAACCACATTCTCTAATTAGTTGCACACAAGAAGAACTGAGGTTCTGAAAGGTCTAAGTTGATAGGTGAACCATATCCAAGAGATCTGAACTCCTCCCCCTCTGCATCAGAAGAAAGTATACACAGCTTATAATATCACCTTAAGCAAAGGAAATATTACAAATCCTGAATGCTGCTTCAATGAAACACCTCAAGACTCTAGAGAAACCACTGAAGTCGCGTTTCTGAAATTTGTGAAAGGCTTAATAACTGCTTCCTGGAAAACAGCTGACAGTGCTCAGCCCTTGTCTTCATGGGGCTTAGTGGGAATGACCCGCCCCTCCTCAAAAATATGCAGAGAGTGAAACAGGATTGCTGTTTCATTGCCCTCCTGGGAGCACAGACACCAGGAGGGTCCTGGGTACAGAGGATCACAGGATCCTCACATTCCTAGACTTGGCAGGAACTTTGAGATTTTCTGGTCTATTATTTCCAGTTTATAATTAAGGAAACAGGTCAAGAGAAATTTCATAATTTAGCCAACATTACTCAGGAGGTAAAGGCCTGATCCAGAATTCAGTTAACTAGATTTTAAATCCATTGTCCTGCTTAGGGTTCCCTGTCTTCTGTCCTCCATAAAGAACTTCTGGAGGCCAGTGGCTCCTCCTCAGGTTATAGGAACATTTTCCCCAGGCCAACTCTTCTGATCTATCCCAAGTTAGGTCACCATACGCTGATTCCAGTACGGAACTTTAGGTGACCCGTGTCTATTCAGCTGTCTTGGATATGAGCAAAATGCCCTAGGCAAAGAAAATGGATGTTTTTTTCTATCAGAGTAATAGGAAACAACCGCAGTCAGTAATGTGGGCTACTTTTAATTTTGAAATACCAATATATAGTTCTTTCTTTTCAGAGGAGAACTGTGGAAAGACTGATGTCAGCAAGGCAAAGCGACTTATATGTTAGCTTGACCTAAATTTGTTAGGTCTTTACATCTCTGGTTGAAATTCATTTCATTCTTTGGATAATTCTGGCAGAGCATAAATATGCTGTCTCAAAAGAAAGAATAAACAAAATTAAATCTGTTCAGTGATTTCTCATGGGACAAATGCCAATCCAAGCAACAAAATGAAAGAGGAAAAATTCTTCGTCACTGAAGAGGTGAATGTGTGTTTGAATTTCCCGTAAAAAGGAAGAATGATGAGGATCCGATTTATTTGCCAATATTACAGATATTCTGAAACAGCATTTACTTGTTCTGTTTTTATTTCCCCACCTACAACTGGAGCTAGCAATGTACTTCACAAGCAGGGAAATCACAAGCACCTGGGATTCTTGATAGAAAGGTTCCCATGTAGCAATAAACCACTCAAACATTTTTCATCATACATACCATTTTCCAAGGATTCAACATTGAGGAAGAAAACAAATCCAAAAGTAGGATTAATGGAAAATGGGCATTGCTTTTGATAAGACACTCATTTGAAATGTCTACTTTTTATTAGCAAGTAGCCACTAACAGGCTAGAAATACAAATACAGACTGTGTAATAATAACGTGTTCTACAGAAATCCAGATGGTGTGTGGTCCACACAGAAGTCCCTCATGTTTGTGAATAATAGGAGCCCCTGGAGGAGGAAATGGCAACCCACTCCAGTGTTCTTGCCTGGGAAATCCCATGGACAGAGGAGCCTGNGACTGTGTAATAATAACGTGTTCTACAGAAATCCAGATGGTGTGTGGTCCACACAGAAGTCCCTCATGTTTGTGAATAATAGGAGCCCCTGGAGGAGGAAATGGCAACCCACTCCAGTGTTCTTGCCTGGGAAATCCCATGGACAGAGGAGCCTGGAGGGCTAGGCCTCAGTCCATGAGGTTGCAAGAGTGGGACACGACCTAGGGACTAAACCACCACCAGCATGGGAATGGCTACTTGAGTTTCGTCTCTGCTCTCCCTGGATCCACCCGTTACAGATATCACAAATCAATCACAGACAGCACTGTGTTCTGCCAAGTTCAATACTCAAGGTGCAGGCCAGCATTTGATTATTGCGGGCAAGTAAGCTGACACTAATTATTCCAGGTGGTCAAACAACTCTACAGACGGCAGTGCAACTGTCATAAATACGGCTGTATGGGCTTCCCAGGTGGCACTAGGGGTTAAGAACCCATCCGCCAATGCAGGAGACATAAGAGACACGGGTTTGATCCCTGGGTCGGGAAGTTCCCATGGAGGCGGGCACAACAACCCATTCCAGTGTTCTTGCCTGGAGAATCCCATGAACAGAGGAGCCCGGCGAGCTATAGTCCGTAGGTTTGCAAAGAGTCGGACACAACTGAAGCGACTGAGCGTGCACACACGTGGGCTTTACACACAAGTCAGTCACTGATTAGCAAGCTGTTCCTAGGTAATGTTCCTTAACCTCTCTGACCCTCTGTCTTTTCCTTTGAGTTAGGATATTAACAGTATCTGCCTCAAAATGTTTCTGTAAAAACTGAGTAAAGTAATTTGTGTAAAGTTCTTAGCAAAGGGCCAGGCACATTGTAAGCATCAAGTGAATGTTAGCTATTGTTAGTAGTAAAAGAATAATATAAATAGCATTAGCAGTATCTAAAAAAACAAGAGTCCTGGTCTATATTAAACTAAGTCACATTATGTTATATCATATGATACCTTCTGAGCAGCAAGTTTGCTGCTTCCCTTAATAACCTTTGACATTACATACTCACATCCCAAAGAAGAATCAGAAATGGAAATAAACCACTGCTTTAAAAAACTTCAAACTTAGCAAACATTAAAATGAACTCTTTCAAGAGGGAGGGGTGCTATGTTTAAAATGTACTGGATCTGACTGTCTTGGAAAATGACAGGCTAACACTTGGGGGCTATCCTAAAATCACTTCTGTCCATACTGGGGCCTGACATCTCTTAGATTTCTACCTCAGGACTTGATCATAGATTGGATAATTTTAAAATGAAATGAGCCATCAAGTCTACTTCCATGAGATATAAATATCTTTTCTATATTTGCATCATGAATCCAGTCCATGTTTATTCATAAGTGACACACAATTGCAATTTAACAAATGATGCTGCATTCTCATATCTGCTCTGGAGGGTTGAAAAAGATGTATTAGTCCTTCTGAGGCTGTTGTTTCAAGGAGTTTGTTCAAGAAAATGCCTACAATGCCAAAGGACTGCTATATGGTGGATGTATTTATAACGATCAGTAAGTGGTTTTTACCTAGATGATCAGCAAAGAAGATTAGCTTCCAGAGTGTGGAAGCTAGACTAGCTGTACGATGTCTGACAGTGATTTGTAGGAGGTAAGAATCTGCTTTCCTGCCCATACAAATCCATAGGACCCACGGCGAGGGATTCTGGGGTGCTGAAGTCCAGGGAGTCCTCTGAGATGGAGGGTCCAGGTCATTTGCAAACAAAAGTGCATGCGGCTCCCTTAAGAGTCACTGCTGCTGCACAGTCGTGTCTGACTCTGAGATCCTTTGGACCACAGCCCACTGGACTCCTCTATCCAGGGGAGTTTTCAGGCAAGAATACTGGAGTGGATTACCATTTCCTCCTCCAGGGGATCTTCCCAACCCAGGGATCGAATCTGTGTCTCCTGTGTCCCCTGCACTGCAAGCGAATTCTTTACCCAGTGAGACACTGGGGATGCTCAAGAGTCACTAGAGGAGCTTTAATCTTATCAGTATATTTTGCATCCTCCAACTGCAAACCCAGGCTAAGGCATAAAGAATCAAGTCTTGGTGCCTCTGTTAAGGACTCACTCACAAAATTAACCTCGTGTAGATCTGCCCTCTGATTTTAGTGTCTGAAATGCAAATGGAGCACCACTTCAGTGCCTTGGGATAATTATAATAATCTTCTTAAAGCTGAAATGCTTCACTCTCCTCTAAGTCTCCATTACAGCCCAGACCTGAGTCTTCCATTCATCAAAATCCAGACGGGGGACAGATGGGGCCACAGCAGAGGAGTGACATGATCTGTGGTTCCGATCTAATCCCAGGAATGGACAGAGCAGGAGGTGCCAGCCTCTCGGGCTGCGAGGGTGATTCATTCTGTAGAGGCCATTCCCTCAGGAACCAGGCTGTGTAGCACTGCTCAGCCGAAGCTGTGAGAGATGCCACAACCAGACCCTGTCTCCTCTCACTCCTGATACCATCCCACCCCGTGAGGAGNATCTAATCCCAGGAATGGACAGAGCAGGAGGTGCCAGCCTCTCGGGCTGCGAGGGTGATTCATTCTGTAGAGGCCATTCCCTCAGGAACCAGGCTGTGTAGCACTGCTCAGCCGAAGCTGTGAGAGATGCCACAACCAGACCCTGTCTCCTCTCACTCCTGATACCATCCCACCCCGTGAGGAGGAGTGTTTATTTGGTAGTGTTTTCAAAAAGTGTACCTACTGTTGGGGTCTGTTGCCAAAATTTTGTTCTAGCTACTGTAAATAGTGCTGCAATGAACATTGAGGTACTTTTTCAACTTTGGTTTCCTCAGGGTATATGACTAGGAGTGGGATTGCTGGGTCATATGGTGGTTTTATTCCTAGCTTTTTAGGGACTCTCCATACCGTCTTTCATAGTGGCTTTATCAGTTTACATTCCCACCAGCAATGCAAGGGTGTTCCCCTTTCTCCACACCCTCTCCAGCATTTGTTGTTTGTAGACCTTTTGATGATGGGCATTCTGATTGGTGTGAGATGGTATCTTATTGTAGTTTTGATTTGCATTTCTGCAATAATGAGTGATGTTGAGCATCTTTTCATGTGCTTGTTAACCACCTGTATGTCTTCTTTGGAGAACTGTCTCTTCAGCTTCCTTTCCCACTTTTTGAATGGGGCAGATTGTCCATGTGTGGGGACATGAGTATATGGGAACTCTGTACTTGCTGCTTAATTTTTCCATGACCTTACACTGCTCTAAAAAATAAAGTCTATTAATTAAAAAAATTTTTAAAGAACCTCAGCCCATAAAAGGGCTTTTGATTTAGCTGTTTCTTTTTCACTTGTCCACATATTAATTCTACTCTTCTCACACATGCTTCATGTTAATTTTAGTGGTGGATGAAAACAACCTCCACCATATGAGCCACAAGGCTATTTTGCTAAAGGCAATGCATTTTTTTTTTTATATTCGTAATCATTGGTAAAAATCTTCAAGGCTGAATGCTGCAGAATCTGAAAAATGACAGATGCTCTTTTCCTAACTAAAAATTCTCTGTACCCTAAGGAGAATAATTCCCTTCTATTAATAACTTGTTATTCCCTTGTTATTAATAAAATCTGAAGAACTTATTCCTTCTCTCATTCCTCTCATATCCAGACATTGTATTCATATGAGTCCTCTTTTCCCCTTTTTTGAAATGATGCCATACCCAAGTGCTTGGGCTCAATGCAAAGGGAGGCTAAACAAATGGAAACATCAGAGTTGGGAGCAGAGAACGGTTTACTGCAGGGACCAAGCAAGGAGAACAGGCAGCTCATGCTCAAAAACCTTGAACTCTCCAATCATTTGGGGTAAGAGTTTTCAAAGGCGAAATTTGGGGTGATAGCTGCAGGGCGTGTGACTTTCTTCTGATTGGTTGGTGGTGAGGCAACAGAGTGGTGGTCCCCCAAGAATCTTGTGCTCAGCCTGAAGTTGCCATTCTCTGTTTGGATTGGGACCTTTATTCCTGATGAAGATCTCAAAAACATGTATATCCCTTGAGGAGAAACCAAGACCTGCTTTATCACTGCACTATTGTTTCCTCCCTGCTCCTCCTTTGTTTCTGCATTTCCTCCCTTCCCTTTAGCTCAGTTCAGCCACTCAGCTGTGTCCAGCACTTTGCAACCCTATGGACTGCAGCACACCAGGCTTCCCTGTCCGTCACCAACTCCCGGAGCCTGCTCAAACTCATGTCCATCAAGTCGGTGATGCCATCCAACCATCTCATCCTCTTGTCTCCTTCTCCTCCCGCCTTCAATCTTTCCTAGCATCAAGGTCTTTTCAAATCAGTCAGTTCTTCACATCCCAGGTGGCCAAGGTATTGGAGCTTCAGCTTCAGCATCAGTCCTTCCAGTGAATATTAAGGACTTATTTCCTTTAGGATGGACCGGTTGGATCTCCTTGCATTCCAAGGGACTCTCAAGAGTCTTCTCCAACAAACAGTTCAAAAATATCAATTTTTTGGCACTCAGCCTGCTTTATGGTTCCATTCTCAAACCATACATGACTACTGGAAAAACCATAGCTATGACTATAGCTTTGACCTCCATTCCCATAGCTTTGACATCCTTCCCTAGTTAGGAACTATTTGAATCTGCTTTTTGTTAGTTGCTCAGTCATGTCTGACTCTTTGTGACCCTACGGACTGTAGCCCACCAGGCTCCTCTGTCCATGGGATTCTCCAGGCAAGAATACTTNAGGAACTTCATATTTCCTTTTGCACTGGGGCCCACAAATTATACAGTGGGTCCTAGCAGTGGCACTTTTCTCTTTTGAAAGTGAAAGCGCTAGTCGCTTAGTCGTGTCCAACTCTCTGCGACCCCATGGACTGTAGCCCACCAGGTTCCCCTGTCCATGGAATTCTCCAGGCAAGAATACTGGAGTGGGTTGCCAATCCCTTCCCCAGGGGATCTTCTTGACTTGGGGATCAAACCCGGGTCTCCTGCATCTACCATCTGAGCCACCAGGGAAGCCCATGTTTAAGGCACAGATTTAAATCTGACAGATTTAAAATCTCAAATTCATGTGCTAAAGACCACTTAGGAAATACACGGTGGGTCACATTTACAAAGTCCACAAACAAAGAGGTGGTAAAGTATGAGTTGCACTGGTGAAACACTTCAAGGAACTCAAAACACTTCCCTGGTTCAGTTTTTACAGATAAAGCTGCAGGCTGCGTATACATGGATGGAGACCATGGGGTTCCAACCCTCTGCAACTAACCCAGTCCTCAGGCCCAGGACTGGAGACTTTGAGATATGAACTCAGGCTCTGGTATGACCTTAGTGAGCTGTTTATGAAAGCTAAAACTTCATAACGAAATAATAACTACTTTGCTGTGTTGTTGTGAGCATTAATGAGATACTGAGAATTAAATTGGGCTTCCCCAGTGGCTCAGCAGTCAAGAACCTGCCTACAAAACATGAGACGCAGGTTCAATTCCAGGAAGATCCCCTGGAGAAGGGCATGGAAACCCACTCCAGTATTCTTGCCTGGAGAATCCCCATGGACAGAGGAACCTGGAGGGCTACAGTCCATGGAAGTTGCAAAGAGTCAGACATAACTGAAATGACTGAACACACACATACANTTCCAGGAAGATCCCCTGGAGAAGGGCATGGAAACCCACTCCAGTATTCTTGCCTGGAGAATCCCCATGGACAGAGGAACCTGGAGGGCTACAGTCCATGGAAGTTGCAAAGAGTCAGACATAACTGAAATGACTGAACACACACATACAAGAATTAAATTACTTTATGTATTTTAAAGTTCTGTATAAAACCATTTCTGTAGTACTCTATGTAATGTTCTTTCTTCTTTCCCCTTGAATTATCTGCTCAATTGTATACACTGGGACAACTTTTTTCTTAGAAAAGATTCATCAAATCGACAGATGCTTCTTTTGCTTCAAATATGATCCTCATTTTAAAAAAGGCAGGAATCATATTCTGGACTTTCTAAATAATTTTACAAAATGCTCAGTGAAACAGTGTTAGACCAAATAGATGGACAGGATAAAATAAGAATGTGTTACAAAAAAGAGACTGGAAAATAGACACTTAAATTAGAACCAACATTTCTTCACTTTGCCTACATTAACCCTTGAGAAAGCATATCATCTTCTATTTTTAATCAAGGTATATGGATTTCTTTAAAGCTCCCTTAGCAAAGGTCATGTCTAAGTAAATGCCAGTATATTTAAGAAGAACAGCTAGGAGGAGGTTGCTGCAAAGAAAAATGTTCATATTTAACTATAAGGTAGGATGAGTATTGATCAGGATGCAAAGCAGTATGGAATCTTCCCTCCTTCCTTCATTCATTTATTCATCACAGGAATAGAAAAAAAATGTCACCACCACTCATATGGAAGGGCCACAAAGCGTTGTCACCTTAGAATCTTGTTTCACAGGGTCTGTGATCCCAGAGAAAGGCTACACAGGGTCACCAATTTATAAGAAGCTGTAGAAATTTCTCCCAAGGCCACCTTCACATATGGAGTTGTTTTTTTTAAATAAAATTTTCACTGTGGTAAAGCATGTATATAATATAAAATTTGTCATCTTTACCATTTTAAGTGTTCATTTTAGTAGCATTAAACACATTCATAATGTTGAACAACCACTACCAGCATCTACTTTCAAATCTTTCATCTTCCCAGACTAAAACTCATTAAGCAGTAAGTCCCCATCATTCCTCCCCCAACTCCTGGCAACCACTGTTCTACTCTCAGTCTTTATGAATTTGCCTGCTAGGCTTCCCTAGTGGTTCAGAGGGTAAGAAGTCTGCCGCAGTGCAGGAGACCCAGGTTCCATCTCTGGGTTGGGAAGATCCCCTGGAAAGGGAAATGGCAACCCACTCCAGTATTCTTGCCTGAAGAATCCCATGGACAGCAGAGCCTGATGGGCTATAGTCCATGGGGTCCCAAGGAGTTGGACACGATTGAGCGACTTCACTTTCACTTTCATTAGGTACCTCATATAAGTGGAATTGTACAATCTTTTTCCTTTGTGGCTGGCATATTTCTCTTAGCATATGTTTTCAAGGTTCATCCATAGTGGGGCATGTGTCAGAATTTCATTACTTTTTGCAGACAAATATTGTTCCACTGTACGGATACACCACATTTTTGCTTATCCATTCATGCCTCTATTGATGGATACTTGATCAGCATTGTTTTAATTTCTTGGCTTCTATTGTAAAAATAGACTTAAAATACCAAGCAAAAAAGCATTGCTTTTTTGTCATTCCACTTAATCCAGAGAGGAAAAGTAAGTCTCTGTCACACAAACCTACTCTGTTGTAAGCTTATTTTTGGAGAAAAGAGAAAGGAAGGAAGGGAGGGAAAAGGGAAGAAGTAAAAGAGTTAATGGCTCATAGTAAAAAGGAAAAAAAAAAAAGTTCTAAATAGCTAGAATAATCTCCAATCTTTGAACACTGCTTCAAAATGTTTCATTGTGCAACAAAATTTCTTTTTCATCAATCCAGTTTGTAAACCAAATACTCCAGAGAGGAATCCAACCCAGAAACTACATGGACTAGTAGAGGGACTGGTCTACATAAAACTGTATCAGAGAAACTACATGGTATCTGATTTAAAAAAAAAAAAGTTCTAAATAGCTAGAATAATCTCCAATCTTTGAACACTGCTTCAAAATGTTTCATTGTGCAACAAAATTTCTTTTTCATCAATCCAGTTTGTAAACCAAATACTCCAGAGAGGAATCCAACCCAGAAACTACATGGACTAGTAGAGGGACTGGTCTACATAAAACTGTATCAGAGAAACTACATGGTATCTGATTTTACCATTATGAGGTATATCTAACAGATGACCAAGGTCAGATACCTTCATTCACAGTTTCTGGACTTTGGGTGAATGCAGTAACATGGCTCCATCAGGTGCTTTGAGCTGATCAGCACCTGTAGGATGGAACAGGTATATAAAGGGCAATACATCACTAGCACTTTCTTTGGTGAGGTAAGATTCAGAATATTGCCCCAAATAAGCAAAATTACAACCCAGAATGATGAACACTTAATAAGCAAGCACAGAGGAGTCAGAAGTGAAGAGAAAGAGAGGAAAGCTATGGAAATGGAAATCTTTGGAGTGGAAGTAGAAATAAAACAAGGAGAAATATTATTAAAAAGCAGACTACTGACTGTCCCTCTTGACAAAGCACCATTACAGTGAAGAGCTTCAGTTCAGAAGAATGTATTCAGTTCAGTTCAGTTGCTCAGTCATGTGAGACTCTTTGCAACCCCATGAATTGCAGCACGCCAGGCCTCCCTGTCCATCACCAACTCCCGGAGTTCACTCAGACTCACGTCCATCGAGTCCGTGATGCCATCCAGCCATCTCATCCTCGGTCGTCCCCTTCTCCTCCTGCCTCCAATCCCTCCCAGTGTCAGGGTCTTTTCCAATGAGTCAACTCTCTGCATGAGGTGACCAAAGTATTGGAATTTCAGCCTCAGCATCAGTCCTTCCAATGAATATTCAGGACTGATCTCCTTTAGAATGGACTGGCTGGATCTCCTTGGAGTCCAAGGGACTCTCAAGTGTCTTCTCCAACACCACAGTTCAAAAGCATCAATTCTTCGGCACTCAGCCTTCTTCACAGTCCAACTCTCACATCCATACATGACCACNCCCACCAATGCAGGAAACTCAAGTTCGATATCTGATCCAGGAAGATCCCACATGCAATGGAGCAACTCAGCCCATCGGCCACAAGTGAGCCTGTGTTCTAGAGCCCGGCGCAACTATGGAGCCCACGCACTGCAGCTACTGAAGCCGGGTGCCCTTGAGCCTGTGCGCTGCAACAAAGGAAGCCAGTGCAGTAAGAAGCCTGTGCAATGCAGCGAAGAGTAGCCCCCTCTCGCTGCAACTAGGGAAAAGCCTGCGCAGCAACAAAGACCCAGCATGGCCAAAAATAAATAAAATGCTTTAAAAAGATACATTCTTTTTTTTTTGGCCTTGCCACATAGCATGTGGGATCTTTCCTGACCCAGCATCAAACCCATGACCCCTGCATCTGGAGTGCAGAGTCTTAACCACTGGACCACAGAAGAAGCCCCTGAAACCGAATCTTTCTGCTTCAGTTCCAAGGAGTTATTTTTTTGTAACGAGAATTTGGGGTTTCCACACCAAACCTGACAAACTGTGCAAAAGTAACGTTCCAGCTCTGCAAGTTACTTTCCCCTTTTGAACCTTCTGGTTGCTCCACTGTTGCAAGCACTCCAGGTGGTTCGTCTGTGCCTGCCTGCGGCAGCACCTGTAGCAACGTGCTGGGACTTGCTCAGCACATCCTCCCAAAATTAGTAAGTGAAATTTCTTCCCAGTGATTTAAACTTTCCTCCTACACCTGCCCGGCTCTCTGCAAGACAGGTGTAAGTATCTGTGGTAAAGAGACGGTGACACACAACACTGTAAATCAACTGTATTTCAGTATGAAAGGAAGAGACCGAGACAGTCCAGGCACTTCAGCCAGTTCTGGAACAAGGCGGAGCGAGGCAGGGCTCGAGCTCTAGGGGTCTGGCTTTCCCTGCCAGCTGGGCGGCCTTGGATAACTCTCTTGATCTCTCTCAGCTTCATTTTCTCACCTATGAAAGGGAACGCTAATAGCACCTGTGAGGACTAAAAGAAATGATGCCTTGAGCACACTGTTGGAGACAAAGTAAATGCTCCATAGGCCTTGCCTAGTGGCTTAAGTGTAAAGAATCTGCCTGCAATGCAGGAGACCCAGGCTCAGTCCCGGGGTCAGGAAGACCCCCTGAAGGAGGGCACGACAATCCACTCTAGTCCTCCTGCCTAGAGAATCCCACGGACAGAAGAGCCTGGCAGGCTGCAGCCCATCGGACGGCCCAGAGCCGGCCACGACTGAAGTGACTAAGAAGCAGCAGCAGTGGCCTGTCATATGCTCAGTTGCTCACTCCCGTCCAGCTCTTTGTGCCCCATGGACTGTAGCCTGCCTGGCTTCTCTCTCCATGGGATTCTCTCGGCAAGAATACTGGAGCGGGTCGCTGTTTTCTCCTCCAGGGGATCCCCCCAACCCAGGGATCAAACCCTCGTCTCTGGGTAATTCCTGCACTGGCAGGGGATTCTTTACCACTGCACCCCTGGGAAGCTCCCAGGTGTCCTATAATGTTGTCTAATGTCAACTATTAAATACTATTTTATTACAGTTGATTCTGAAACAGCCTTTCTCCACCAGGCTCTTGGATTCTACATGAAACATCAGTGCGCCTATAGACCCCAGGCACTTATGAAACCCCTGAGAACCGACTGGAAGGACACAAAGGAAGATGAACCAGGGCTCTGGGCGGCATCTAGCACCCCATCTTCCAAAGGAAACAATGCCCCAAGCGTGACCTAGCACTTGCCTCTTGCGCTTCTCAGACCTGAAGGGGAGGCTTTCTTCAACAGCTTGGACTCAATGTTTCATATTCCCAGAAACTATGCCCCTGGTACCCCGCATCATCACACCACACTTTCCAGACTCCAAGCCTCCAACACTGGAGACCACACGCAGGTTCATTCATCTCTTAGAACCGGATTTCATGGCACACACTTTCCTCTGAAATCCACATGTTCTCCTGGGTAAACCATTCATTGGTGGGAGCACCAGTAGTAATTATCAACTACCCCTGGTAGGAAGCACATGAGGAATGTATTAATTAAGGCTCCACAGCCCATTAATAAGGCAAGTTTTCCACTGGACCTGTTCCCATCTCAATCCCACCAGTGTCTTCTCTTCTCGTTGCAAAAGCCTTCAGGCAGATGGAATATATCACGTACACTGAAAGCAGGGTGCCCTCGGGCAGTTTCTTCCCAAGCCCTGAGAAGAACCCTGTTAATGATGTTTATATTCAGCCTTCCGGGTTTTCATATAAGACAATATGCATCTCTGAATATACATCCATCTAGTGAGACCCCTAGTTCTAATGTTGGTTATAAAGGATTACTCACTGGAAGTTCTTACTTAAAAAGAAGTATCTCTCCCTGTTGAACTGCCTTCTTGACAATCTCCACTCGTGGTCTGCAGTTCTCCTAGAATCAGATTTGCTGCCCGCTTGTTATTTCTCTCCTCCTTTGAGACGGGCCTCATTAGTAAGGAGAGTGAAAACACACACAGCTCTGAGAGGAGAGCAATTTGGTTCGATGCCACTATGCCACTGCTAGGAGAGGACACTGGAGCACCCTTTCCCAACAAATGAGAGGCTCCTCAAGGAGGCAGAGAATATTTATCAGGTCTGTGGGTGAGATTCCCAGCCTAGAGACTCTGGGGGACTTCTGGAGAAATAAACAAAGCTTAGCGCTCAGTAATGGTAACATTTGTATTCCCCTCTTACAGTAATCACCAACACTTGCCTACATTGTCCTCATTTGTTGAAAAGGAAAATCTATTCCTTGTTTTTTTGGTGAGTTGACAGGAGGTACTCTGGGGGACTTCTGGAGAAATAAACAAAGCTTAGCGCTCAGTAATGGTAACATTTGTATTCCCCTCTTACAGTAATCACCAACACTTGCCTACATTGTCCTCATTTGTTGAAAAGGAAAATCTATTCCTTGTTTTTTTGGTGAGTTGACAGGAGGTCTGGCACTCCAGGGAAAGAAAAGAGTATTCAAATATTAGCCTTATGTAAAAAGATCAAAGATCTGGGACTAGGAAGGAGAGTTACATCTCTCAACCAGAGACCAGAACGCTGAGAGATGCTGGGGTATGCATTGAGTTTTCCCGTTGAATGATGAGTTCCCAGTCACCAGTGGGGGAGAAGTTCAAACACAGAAACCTGACATTTTCTCTTGTCCTTTTAATGCTACATTTGAGCATTAGAATGTTTCAGGAGTTCCACTGTTCTCTAGACAGATTGACTGAAACATGGGAACAGGACCCGACACAGTTCTTGTGCCAGCTGGGCTGGTGGCGGTGGGCATTCTCTAAGCAAAGGGAGGGCCACGGAGCTGTGCAGAGAGGCTTTGCCAGTTATCATTTATGGAGCAACCCACACAGAGGGTTTTTTTTTTGGCCTTGCCACATAGCATGTGGGATCTTTCCTGACCCAGCATCAAACCCATGACCCCTGCATCTGGAGTGCAGAGTCTTAACCACTGGACCACAGAAGAAGCCCCTGAAACCGAATCTTTCTGCTTCAGTTCCAAGGAGTTATTTTTTTGTAACGAGAATTTGGGGTTTCCACACCAAACCTGACAAACTGTGCAAAAGTAACGTTCCAGCTCTGCAAGTTACTTTCCCCTTTTGAACCTTCTGGTTGCTCCACTGTTGCAAGCACTCCAGGTGGTTCGTCTGTGCCTGCCTGCGGCAGCACCTGTAGCAACGTGCTGGGACTTGCTCAGCACATCCTCCCAAAATTAGTAAGTGAAATTTCTTCCCAGTGATTTAAACTTTCCTCCTACACCTGCCCGGCTCTCTGCAAGACAGGTGTAAGTATCTGTGGTAAAGAGACGGTGACACACAACACTGTAAATCAACTGTATTTCAGTATGAAAGGAAGAGACCGAGACAGTCCAGGCACTTCAGCCAGTTCTGGAACAAGGCGGAGCGAGGCAGGGCTCGAGCTCTAGGGGTCTGGCTTTCCCTGCCAGCTGGGCGGCCTTGGATAACTCTCTTGATCTCTCTCAGCTTCATTTTCTCACCTATGAAAGGGAACGCTAATAGCACCTGTGAGGACTAAAAGAAATGATGCCTTGAGCACACTGTTGGAGACAAAGTAAATGCTCCATAGGCCTTGCCTAGTGGCTTAAGTGTAAAGAATCTGCCTGCAATGCAGGAGACCCAGGCTCAGTCCCGGGGTCAGGAAGACCCCCTGAAGGAGGGCACGACAATCCACTCTAGTCCTCCTGCCTAGAGAATCCCACGGACAGAAGAGCCTGGCAGGCTGCAGCCCATCGGACGGCCCAGAGCCGTCCACGACTGAAGTGACTAAGAAGCAGCAGCAGTGGCCTGTCATATGCTCAGTTGCTCACTCCCGTCCAGCTCTTTGTGCCCCGNAGAACAGGAAAACGACCAAAAACCGGACAGAATGATTGGAACAAAAGAGATTTCACACAATCCTGATGCATGGGCCCCTGAGGTCATTAATGAATGACTTGTTACATACATCTTGGGTGCCTGTAGAGTCACCACATTAAATATATGTTTCTAGAGAAGTTTCTCTATAATGTGTGTTTTCAGTTATAACATGAGCTCATTGTTGAAACTCAATAAACAAGAAATATTATCACACTCTATCCACAGTCATGTTATTTTGTCCTTAAAATAAATGGGAACCTTGGTGATCTTGCTCAATTTCATGATTCTAAATACCATCTATATGCCAATGACTCCCAAATTTATATCTTCAGACCAGACTATTTCCTGAACTCCAGACTCATTTATCCAACTGCCTGCTTGACAGCTCCTCTTAAATGTCTAATGGACATCTCAACCTCAGCGTATATCCAAACTAAACTCCTTGTCTTCCTTCACAAACCTTTTTATCTCACTTAATGGCAATTCCATCCTTACGGTTGATCAAACCAAAAATCTTTGGATTACTCTTTATATCCTCACTTTGTCTCAATCTTAAGAGAAATTCTACTGGCTATCTTCAAAATACATCCAGAATCCGATCACTTCTCCACCATCACTGTTTCTGCCCTGATCTGAGCCATCATTATTTCTCATCTAAGTCAATAAAATAGCCTTCTGACTAAGCTCCCTTGTGTGCACCCTACAACCTTTTCTCAACAAGGCAGTCACGGTGATCTTCAGATATGTTAAAAGCCTTGCTGCGGCTCCCCACTTACCCAGGACAAAACAAAACAAAGTCCTTCCACTTGTAGGCACGCATGCTCAGTTGCCTCAGTTATGTCTGACTCTTCGTGACCCCATGGACTGTTGCCCACCAGACTCCTCTGTCCATGAGATTCTCCAAGCAAGAATTCTAAAGTGGGTTGCCATGCCCTCCTCCAGGAGATCTTCCTGACCCAGGGATTGAACTTGAGTCTCTTGCATTGCAGGTGGATTCTTTACCCACTGAGCCACCTGGGAACTCCCCCACTTGTAGGCATGTACTGAAGTAAAAATACATATTCAGGGACTTCCCTGATGGTCCAGTGGTTAAGAATCTGCCCGCCAATGCAGGGAACAGGGGTTCAGTCCTTGGTCCGGGAAGATTCTACATATTGTGGGGCATCTGAGCTGGCACCCAGAACTACTGAGCCCGCACACCTGAGGCCTGTGCTCTGCAACAAGAGAAGCCACAGCAATGAGAAGCCCTCAGACCACAACTAGAGAGCAGGCCCTGCTCGACACAACTAGAGAAAGCCCTTACACAGCAACAAAGACCTAGTGAAACCAAAAATAAAATACACAAACAAATAAATAAAATTTAAAAAACATATACCCACACCAAACCTTGTACAACATATTCACAGCAGCATTATTCAAAAAAGCCAAAAAGTAGAACCAACTCAAATGTTCATCAACCGATGAACAGATAAACAAAATGCGACATATCCTTGTAATGGAAAGTTATTTGGCTGTACAAAGGGTGAAACGTTGATACGTGCTGCAAGTGCAGGAGCCTTGAAAACATTATGGTAATGTCTGAAGCTCCGATTTCTCCACATCTTTGCCAACACTCAAAACGCTGCAAAAGCCCCATGTCTTTTTCCTTATAGCTCTCCTAGGTGTGAAACAGTAGCTCACTGTGGTTTTGGTTTGCATTTGCCTAATGACTAATGAGTTTAAGCATCTTTTCATATGCTTTTAGCTATTTATATATCTTTGGGGAAATGTCTATTCAAACCTTTTACCCTTTGAAAAATTGAGTTGTTGCATTTTTGTCTTTGGGTTGTAAGAGTTCTTTTTATAGTCCAGATACTACACCCTTCTAGGATATGTGATTTGTAAACACATGTCCCATTCTTCTTGCTGATTTTTATTCCCAGCCACCCAACGACCTTCTGACTCCCAGCCTGGACCCAATCCAGGATATCTCAGGTTTTCCTTCTGCCTTCTCAGCAACTGGCACCAGGCACTTCCTCCTCCTCAACTGTTGGTCAACGAACAAGTCCTCAGCAGAACTGGGGCCAGCAATGCCACCCTTGACAAACGTGGACAAGTATGATCTGATTTCCATCCATCAGGTCAGCTGTCTGTGCAGCTCAGTCCAAGAGGCTGAGGTGGCCACAGTCTCTGCAGGGCACAATAGCTGGCTGCTCCGGGGCCAATCAAAAGCTCACCATCAAAGAAAAAAAACACCTCACCATCCAGGGAAGGAGGACACATGAACAGAGGTGTTTATCAGAGTTTTTAACTTTGAGTAGGCACACAATACCCCAGTCAATCAGTGCTAATATGGCTAAGAATACTCGTTTACAAAGTGTTGTTTATATGAGCAATGAAACTCTTTTACCAAAAATAACTGTTTCTTATACAACATGTTCCAATAAGAGTAGAGCTGCACTGAGAAGAGACTAGGTGGGCCCCTGACTCCTGCAGGGTACCTGTTCTCTTGAGCTGGGCAGCCCCTGTCACCTCTTAGAACATAGTCTGAAAACCATGTATTCACCTGTAAGTTCCCTGTTAGTGAGAAAATTGGCACTGTAATTTTGTCTATTGTTATATTTTTAAAAGAAATATTTTCTCAAAGTATTTAGAGCGTTATACTGAGATAGCAACAGTAGTTGCTGGGATTATGAATGTTTAACTTTTTTCTTCTTGCCTTACTTTTCTTCCACCTTTCTTTCCATCCCTCTCATTAAGGATGGATTAATTTTGTAATTTAAAACAAGCAGCTGAGTGTGAGGGAAAGTGCTTATACACTGCAGATTTTAAAAAGCTCTTCCGTCTCCTTGACTGACAGGGCACACGCACCCAGGTGACCACTGCCCCAGTAGCAGCAGCACCTCACTCAAATGACAATGATACACATCAGTTATAAATCCTGATTCGTGCCATTTCAAGATCATAAAATATCTAAGGCTTTTGGGGAAATCAAAGACATCAATTAAAATACTGAAAACAATAAGAACTATCATATAAAAGATACATCGTAAAACCATTGCACACTAGCCCTCCAAAAGAATTGCTTTTCATCTAATAGCAAAGACTTGCTCCATAAGGACCACTGAACCACAGAAGCTTCTTTGGTTCAATGATCCTTACTAAGCAAATCAAGGAGGCCACGGTGATGCCCACCCACTCATCCAACAGATTCTCTTGCTCTATTTCTCCACAAGTCTTTACTATTTTGGTTTGCAAGTGTTCTCTTATTGTGTATGATTTATTCACTTTCCCTAAATAAAAGGTTAGGTTGCATAAGGGCAGGAAGAAGCGATTTAAAGGAACAACACAGTGCTATGTTGTTGCGGTTGTTTAGTCACTAAGTTGTATTCTGACTCTTTTGGGACCCCATGGATCATAGCCCACCAGTCTCCTCTGTTCATGGGATTTCTCAGGCAAGAATACTGGAGTAGGGTGCCATTTCTTTCTCCGGGGGACTTCCTGACCCTGGGATTGAACCCATGTCTCCTGCACTGGCAGGTGGGTTCTTTACCACGGAGCCACCAGGGAAGCCCACAGTGCTATATACACAGAGGCAAATGGCCAGGCTCGGTACCTTTCATTTCAACAGAAAGGGTCCCTCTGCATCCACTTCTTGGTTGCACTAGGAAAGTAACTTTCTGTGTCCACATTGGAGGAGTCTAGTTTAGAGAGTGAGACAGAAACAAAAACTATAATTTCAATGTAGGGCTCAGGAAGGATCCCTGAAGGAACTATAGCCTTGAAAGGTAAAGATGAGTTATTCTTTTCCATTATCTGAGGGCAAGAGAGCATAGTGAGCCCAGAGCTAGAGGGCCAACTAAGGCAGCTGCTCACTTCTCTCTCAAGTCTCTTTGGAAAGAAAATGCTATACATGATTACTTTTATTAGCACAATAAACTTCTAAGAGCCAACAGTCTACTGGTGAAAGTTTTATAAGCAGGAAAATAAATGCATCCATTCATTTCTTTACTCACTCAGTAAGTGCACGGCACATGTGCTTGTATGTCTATCTTACATGAGTAGAGGTGAGGCTACAATGCTTCCCCCGAGATTTTTGCCTGGTTGATTTCATCATAGCTTTTTGACTGTCCAGCATTTTCTGGTTTATTTATTGTCTGTCTCCTCTGATCAGAATGGAAGATTTACGAGAGCAGGAAGCTCATCTTTATGGTCCCATTGTACTTAATCACCTAGAACTATACCAGGCATGGGCTCAATAAGTGTTTGCTGATATAGCTAATTAATTCATGAATATAAATATCATATATCTAGATGGAAAATGTCTACACATAGCCCAAAGAGATGCAAAGCCTTATATGACAAGAATTCATTAAAGAGTGTGAACTTTTATTTCAATGCAGGGAAATAAACTTTTGTCATATAAATAGATGGTAAAAGCACTATGAAGGTGTTTGTCAACAGACTATT
This sequence comes from Oreotragus oreotragus, assembly GCA_006410675.1. Taxonomy (NCBI): domain Eukaryota; kingdom Metazoa; phylum Chordata; class Mammalia; order Artiodactyla; family Bovidae; genus Oreotragus; species Oreotragus oreotragus. The sequence goes on from SJYX01017209.1 coordinate 96,923, forward strand.
GACTTTTGTCTCACTTCTGTACTAAGGTGTACAGACACTATAGGTGTATTTTGGCTGGCAAGAGTTAAAAAGCAACTATCAAAAGCTGAACAATAGACTTAACTTTAGTAATCACTTTTACATTGTTTTACTTGAGAACAGAAACCATAATATTAAAAGCCAACAAAAGAATGGGCTTCAGTTCTCTTGAAAATGCTTCCAGCTAACCAGGAATGGAATGTATCTTGAAATTCTTGAGTCAGTTATCAAATCAAATATATCTTATCTATTCATGTGTGAGAGAGAGGAAGAGAGAAGGAAAGAGCAAGAGATCAGATGTGAAACTGTGCTGGGAAATTCAGGAGGAAATGGGCATCTGAAAGTTACACAGACAGGACTTCAAATTATGCACCAATATGCAGGAAATTATCCAACACAGAAGGCCATCCTGTTCATCAGGAGGTCGGGGATGGAGGCTGGAGTTACAGCGGCACTATGCTTCAGACCACAGTGCTCTTCTAAGCATGAACTCTTTGGCCAACCCTTGCCAATTCTTCCTCCATAATTTGAACCCATTGCTTTCTTTTCATGTCTGCCTGATTCAGATTCTCAGTAACCCCAGTCCTGATTACTGCAATAACCCAGTTCATCTGCCTTCTGCCTAATCCATTAGGGGCGCAAGATCATTAGGACTGCAAGTATGTTCCCCTGGGTACAAGATAAGATAAAGATAAGATGTAAGATATAAACCAATAAGATATAAGCCTGGGTATCGAGGACTCTTCCAATGAGACCCACCTTCTCAACACAGTCCCTGGGCTTAGCAATCCAAACTCTCAACTATCAACATGTATGGTGGGAAATACCCTCTAGCTCCTCTCATTCATCTGAATCCTCTTTACAGGCCTAAGTTAAACTCCTGAAGACTCCCCCGACTCTAATCCACCATGACCTCCACTTTCTTTGCACATCTATAGAATTCCCTCCTGATACTATTTATTTGGCATATATTCATAGACTACCTCTTGCATGTACACGTGCGAGCTCAGTTGTGTCCAACTCTTTGTAACCCTCTGGACTGTAGCCTACCAGGGTCATCTGTCCATGAGATTTTCCAGGCAAGAATACTGGAGTAGATTGCCATTCCTCCTCCAGGGGATCTTCCCGACCCAGAGATTGAACCCACATCTGCATCTCTTGCACTGGCAGGTGGATTCTTTACCACTGAGTCACCTGGCAAGCTTTAAATGCACATTTTATTCTTTTCAATGAGATCGTGAATTCCTAAAAAACAGGAGTAGATCATCTCCCTGTCACAGGGTGAAGCACAGTACACTGCAGGCAGACAGTAAAAAAAGAAGTTTTAATCAATTGTTTAAGGCAACTGTGTTGGGGTTTGTGTTGCAATATGGCTGTCAATTGTCTATTTCATTAAGCATGAATGGTGACAACAGCAATCAAACAAGGATAAAGACAAGTTCAAGTTTTTACAGATTTTTAAAGGGCTTGGCTAATACAAAAGTCACTTGAAGGTGCTAATAGATACTCTTTAGTGTGCCTAGCCCCACCTGGAAGTCAGGGAACCACAGAACACATGGTCTAATTCTGGAGGAAAGGATAACACTGATTAAATCATAACAGTTCTTGCTACAGGTAGGAAATATTAATAATACATACTAAGTATTAATAATATATACTAAATGCCCGAAGACTATGCCAATCAGTTCTGTTACCCACCTACCCCCCCTTTTTAATGGATACGACCAAAGGAAATTGAACCACAAAACCTTCACATTAAAGCCAAGTTAATGGCTTGATTACAACCGAGATGAGAGGAAAGGCATTTTCAAGTCGAGGTGGGCCATCCCTTTCAGACACTCTCCCCTGAGGACCGTGTTTCTCTGTGCCGTAATGTATCTGTGTGTGTGTGTGTGTGTATGTGAGATCTTCCTACATTGGAACCTAGAGTTGGTGTTAAACTGGGGGCCATGCTGGTGGGAGCGGAAGGGAGCCAGAGTCTCTTCTTTATGACCCAGCTGGGGAAAGGCATACAGCACAGACACCCTTCTCTTTCTACCCTGCTGCTGCTGCTGCTGAGTCGCTTCAGTCGTGTCCGACTCTGTGCAACCCCATAGACGGCAGCCCACTAGCCTCCTCTGTCCCTGGGATTCTCCAGGCAAGAACACTGGAGTGGGCTGCCATTTCCTTCTCCAATGCGTGAAAGTGAAGTCGCTCAGTCGTGCCTGACTCTTAGCGACCCCATGGACTGCAGCCCACCAGGCTCCTCCGTCCATGGGATTTTCCAGGCAAGAGTACTGGAGTGGGGTGCCATTGCCTAGCCTAGCTGATCTTAAAAAACAAAACCATATGCACGCACACACACACACACACACACACACACAATCTTGAACTCCTAAAAAGCAGAGAGTAGATTATCTCTCCCCACAGGGTGAAGTACTATATACATTGCAGGCAGATAGTAAAATAAGTTTTAATCAATTGCTTAAGTCAACTGTGTTTGGGATGTGTTGCAATAGGGCTATAGATTGTCTATTTCATTAAACATGAATGGTGACAATGCCAGTCAATCACACACACATATACATATATATGATCTGTGTGTGTGCTGAGTCACTTAGGTTATATCTGACTCTTTGCGACCCTATGGACTGTAGGCGCCTCTGTCCATGGGATTCTCCAGGCAAGAGTACTGGACTGGGTACCATTTCCTCCTCCAGGGGATCTTCCTGACCCAGGGATCAGACCCACATCTCTTGGGTTCTTTACAGCTAGCACCACCTGGGAAGCCCACACACATATATATGGTGTATATATATATTAAAATACACATATTTTAAGTATATATTCATAGTTAAAAGTAACTAGTTTAGCAAGTAGTTTTACTTCTGCTAAGTCACTTCAGTCGTGTCCGACTCTGTGCGACCCCATAGACGGCAGCCCACCAGGCTCCCCTGTCCTTGGGATTCTCCAGGCAAGAACACTGGAGTGGGTTGCCATTTCCTTCTCCAATGCATGAACGTGAAAAGTGAAAGTGAAGTCGTTCAGTCATGTCCGACCCTTAGCGACCCCATTGACTGCAGCCTACTGGGCTCCTCTGTCCATGGGATTTTCCAGGCAAGAGTACTGGAGTGGGGTGGTAGTTTTACTTATTAAAGCAATAAAAAGTATTTCCCCTGCAAGAACCCTTAACAGTCCAATGCAAACTGCTAAAAAAAAAAAAAAAAAAATAAAAAAGAAGTTTTAATCAATTGTTTAAGGCAACTGTGTTGGGGTTTGTGTTGCAATATGGCTGTCAATTGTCTATTTCATTAAGCATGAATGGTGACAACAGCAATCAAACAAGGATAAAGACAAGTTCAAGTTTTTACAGATTTTTAAAGGGCTTGGCTAATACAAAAGTCACTTGAAGGTGCTAATAGATACTCTTTAGTGTGCCTAGCCCCACCTGGAAGTCAGGGAACCACAGAACACATGGTCTAATTCTGGAGGAAAGGATAACACTGATTAAATCATAACAGTTCTTGCTACAGGTAGGAAATATTAATAATACATACTAAGTATTAATAATATATACTAAATGCCCGAAGACTATGCCAATCAGTTCTGTTACCCACCTACCCCCCCTTTTTAATGGATACGACCAAAGGAAATTGAACCACAAAACCTTCACATTAAAGCCAAGTTAATGGCTTGATTACAACCGAGATGAGAGGAAAGGCATTTTCAAGTCGAGGTGGGCCATCCCTTTCAGACACTCTCCCCTGAGGACCGTGTTTCTCTGTGCCGTAATGTATCTGTGTGTGTGTGTGTGTGTATGTGAGATCTTCCTACACTGGAACCTAGAGTTGGTGTTAAACTGGGGGCCATGCTGGTGGGAGCGGAAGGGAGCCAGAGTCTCTTCTTTATGACCCAGCTGGGGAAAGGCATACAGCACAGACACCCTTCTCTTTCTACCCTGCTGCTGCTGCTGCTGAGTCGCTTCAGTCGTGTCCGACTCTGTGCAACCCCATAGACGGCAGCCCACTCCGAGATGAGAGGAAAGGCATTTTCAAGTCGAGGTGGGCCATCCCTTTCAGACACTCTCCCCTGAGGACCGTGTTTCTCTGTGCCGTAATGTATCTGTGTGTGTGTGTGTGTGTATGTGAGATCTTCCTACATTGGAACCTAGAGTTGGTGTTAAACTGGGGGCCATGCTGGTGGGAGCGGAAGGGAGCCAGAGTCTCTTCTTTATGACCCAGCTGGGGAAAGGCATACAGCACAGACACCCTTCTCTTTCTACCCTGCTGCTGCTGCTGCTGAGTCGCTTCAGTCGTGTCCGACTCTGTGCAACCCCATAGACGGCAGCCCACTAGCCTCCTCTGTCCCTGGGATTCTCCAGGCAAGAACACTGGAGTGGGCTGCCATTTCCTTCTCCAATGCGTGAAAGTGAAGTCGCTCAGTCGTGCCTGACTCTTAGCGACCCCATGGACTGCAGCCCACCAGGCTCCTCCGTCCATGGGATTTTCCAGGCAAGAGTACTGGAGTGGGGTGCCATTGCCTAGCCTAGCTGATCTTAAAAAACAAAACCATATGCACGCACACACACACACACACACACACACACACAATCTTGAACTCCTAAAAAGCAGAGAGTAGATTATCTCTCCCCACAGGGTGAAGTACTATATACATTGCAGGCAGATAGTAAAATAAGTTTTAATCAATTGCTTAAGTCAACTGTGTTTGGGATGTGTTGCAATAGGGCTATAGATTGTCTATTTCATTAAACATGAATGGTGACAATGCCAGTCAATCACACACACATATACATATATATGATCTGTGTGTGTGCTGAGTCACTTAGGTTATATCTGACTCTTTGCGACCCTATGGACTGTAGGCGCCTCTGTCCATGGGATTCTCCAGGCAAGAGTACTGGACTGGGTACCATTTCCTCCTCCAGGGGATCTTCCTGACCCAGGGATCAGACCCACATCTCTTGGGTTCTTTACAGCTAGCACCACCTGGGAAGCCCACACACATATATATGGTGTATATATATATTAAAATACACATATTTTAAGTATATATTCATAGTTAAAAGTAACTAGTTTAGCAAGTAGTTTTACTTCTGCTAAGTCACTTCAGTCGTGTCCGACTCTGTGCGACCCCATAGACGGCAGCCCACCAGGCTCCCCTGTCCTTGGGATTCTCCAGGCAAGAACACTGGAGTGGGTTGCCATTTCCTTCTCCAATGCATGAACGTGAAAAGTGAAAGTGAAGTCGTTCAGTCATGTCCGACCCTTAGCGACCCCATTGACTGCAGCCTACTGGGCTCCTCTGTCCATGGGATTTTCCAGGCAAGAGTACTGGAGTGGGGTGGTAGTTTTACTTATTAAAGCAATAAAAAGTATTTCCCCTGCAAGAACCCTTAACAGTCCAATGCAAACTGCTAAAAAAAAAAAAAAAAAAAACATAGCAAAAAACCAAAACCTAGTCATTGTGTATAACTGAGCTTTCTATCAGCAGTTTTATTCCCAGACTTTATAACTTTTTAATAAAGAGAAATGTCACTCAACTCAATAACAAGGGTTCCCTCTTTCTCTCTCTGTCTCTTTAAGATATAAGAATTTTGAACAGTAACTTTCTAAGCCTGAGTTCCCTCTTTTGGCAAACAGCTCTCTTCTTTCCAGCAAAAGCCTTCTTATTTTTTTCATTCTTTTCTCTAACCTCTTTGGGTTTTCATACAAATGGCATATGACTCCTGGGACATTTTGCATTGAAGTTCCACTCTCAGGAGAATGAAATACTGCCACCCTGATGGGCTGCCACCTGCTCTATAAAAGGAGCCTGGATGAAGGTAATTACCTTCTTTTGTGATGAGAGTTCAGAGAAGAGGATCTGCGCAAGCAGTGAGGTATGGGTAAGGCACAGAGAGATGCTTTCCCTCCTTCACCTTCTCAGATCAAGGACCATGTCTGCTGGGTCCTCCATCAGTAACCCAGGGAAGGCGGTTTATGTTAACTCCCCAGGGCTGATTCTCTATGGAGGATGAAAATATCCTCATGGTGGTGGGTTAGGGAGGGTGAAAGGCATCAATAAAGTTGGTGTTTCTGGTAATTCCAAATCCTTAGAAAGGAATTTAAAGAATTCTAGGTTGGTGCTACTCATTCCCACCCCTCCACCCCTCCTCCTAGGAAAGGTCAAAGGTACAGGTGACTCAATAGGTCAAAGGACAAACAATTCAGGAGTATTCGACCTGGTTCTCACTTCTAAACCATCTAACACATGATTTAAGCCATTATTAGGGCTTTCCCAGGTGGCGTAGTGGTAAAGAATTTGCCTGCCAATGCAGGAGATGCAAGAGACTTGAGTTTGATCTCTGAGTTGGGTAGATGCCCGGGAAGAGGGCATGGCAACCCACTCCAGTATTCTTACCTGGGAAATCCCATGGACAGAGGAGTCTGGTGGGCTACAGTCCATGGGGTGGCAAAGAGTTGGACACCACTGAAGCAACCTAACGCACACAACATGCACAGGACCTCTTAGGAATTCAGATCCCATGGTTTGCATCTTGGACCCAGAAGAGGGAGAAAGGACTGGGGAACAGAGGCCTCTTTTTGTTTGGGCCGTACTGGGTCTTCATTGCGGCACATGGGCTCTTTGCTGCCTCGCATGGGCTTAGCTGCCCTGTGGCTTGTGAGATCTTAGCTCCCCGACCAGGGATTGAACCCACCTCCTCTTGCACAGGACCTCTTAGGAATTCAGATCCCATGGTTTGCATCTTGGACCCAGAAGAGGGAGAAAGGACTGGGGAACAGAGGCCTCTTTTTGTTTGGGCCGTACTGGGTCTTCATTGCGGCACATGGGCTCTTTGCTGCCTCGCATGGGCTTAGCTGCCCTGTGGCTTGTGAGATCTTAGCTCCCCGACCAGGGATTGAACCCACCTCCTCTACACTGGAAGGCAGATTCTTTACCACTGGACCACCAGGGAAGTCCCAAGGCCTCCTTTCCTTTGCAAACACTCAAGTACCAAACACTGGGGTGCTCCAGCAATAACGGAAAACCAGATTTTTATCTCAAACTCTCACAGCAACCAAAAGCAGTATTTTAAGAAATGATGTACAACAAGCATGACCACCTACACAAAACTCCATGAAACATCATCTTAATGATTAAACTGAAAACACGGAATAAATAGCTTGCATCATCCTTTTAAATTTTTAAATTGAGGTATAATTCATATAAGTTTCAGTGTAAACAGTGATTCAATATTTGTACATATTGCAAAATCATCACTCCAATAAGTCTAGTTCGCATCCATCATCATACATAATTTTTTTCTTGTGATGAGAACTTTTACAGTTTATTCTCTTAGTAACTTTTAAATATGCAATACAGTATTATTAACTATAGTCATCACGTTGTAAATTACATTTCCGTGACTTATTTTCCCTTTTTACCCCCTTTACCCATTTTGGCTAACCCCTCTTCCTTGCCTCTAGCAACCACCAATCTGTCCTCTGTTATCTCTGAGGTTTATTTTTTATTAATAGATTCCACAGGTAAGTGAGATCATATAGTATTTATCTCACTTATCTGACTTATTTCACTGAGCATAATGCTCTTAAGGTCCAACCAGGTTGCAAAATGGCAAGATTTCCTTCTATTTTATGACTCAATAATATTCCATTGTATATATACACTATACACACACACACATCATATCTTCTTTGTCCATTAATCCATTAATGAACACTTAGATTGTTTCCATATTTTTTCTATTGTACAAATGCTGCAGTGAAGAGGGGGGCACACACATCTGAGTTCGTGTTTTCATTTAGTGAAACCGCTAGATGATATGGTAGTTCTAGTTTTAATTTCGTGAGGACACCATATTGTTTTTCACAGTGGCCACGCCACTTTACATTTCCACCAACAGTGTCCAAGGGATACTCTTTCTCCACATCCTTGCCAGCACTTGGTATTTTTTCCCTTTTTGGTAATAGCCTTTCTAGCAGGTGTGAGGTGATAGCTCATTGTAGTTTTGACTTCCATTTCCCTAAAGATTTGGTGATATTGAGCATCTCTTAATTTACCTGTTGGTCATCTGCATGTCTTCTTTGGAAAAATGTTTATTCAGATCTTCTGCCCATTTTTTAGCAGATTGTTCAGTTTTTTTCTTTTCCTTTTGAGTTGTATGAGCTCCTGATATGCTTTGGTATTAACCTCTTATCAGATATATAATTTGCAAATATTTTTTCCCATTCAGTAAGTTGCCTTTTCATTTAGTCAATGGTTTGTTTTGTTCAGTAGCTTGATCGCTGCTTTTTCCTTCATTCTTTCATACCACCCATCAGGTAGTATAAATATTTTATATCTAGGAGAATTTATTTTATCATGCAATGTCCAAAATATTGGTATCTAGGTGAATTCTCAAATAACTACAACTGTCCTAGGTCCATAGCTTAATAACTTCCAGTCTTAAATCTTTTGAATGAAACCAGTCGTTTAAAAATAGAAACAGACTCACAAACTTAGAGAACAAACTTGTGAGGGGAAGGCAGGAAGGGATAGTTAGGGAGTCTGGGATGGATATATACACTTTGCTATATTTAAAATAGATAACAACAAGGACCCACTGTAAAGTACAGGGAACTCTTCTTCTCAGTATTCTGTAATGGAGGGGGGGCAGTGGGAAGGAGGTTCAAGAGTGACGGGATATATGTCTACATACAGCTGATTCACTTGTTGTGCAGGAGAAACTAACACAACATTGTAAAGCAATTATATTCCAAAAAGAAAGATAAAAACATTCTGTAATAACCTAAATGGGAAAAGAATTTGAAAAAGAATAGATACTTGTACATGTATAACCGAATCACTTTGCTGTTCACCTGAAACTAACAAAACACAACATTAACATCATTAATCAACAATACTACAATATAAAATAAAAATTTAAGGACTTCCCTGGTGGTCCAGTGGTTAAGAATCCTCCTGCCAATGCAGGGGACACAGGCTCAGTCCCTGATCCACGAAGTTAGCGCCCACACGCCACAGGGCATCTAGGCCCGTGTGCCACAACTACTGAGCCAGAACAAGAGAAGCCACAGCTAGAGAAAGCCCGCGCGCAGCAACAAAGGGCCGTGCTCCGCCACAAAGACCCAGTGCAGCCAAAAATTAAAAACAAATAAATGCTTAAAAATAATTGTAAAACCATTCATTTCTACCATTTTAACCAGAATACTATGCTATTGGCACCAAGACCCCAACTGACTTTATTATCTAAGTGAATGCAGAACTAAGACTGAGGGTTAGGTAAGCCTTCTTCTTCAAGTGAATGCCAATAATAAGGAGCCAGAGGATTTTTTAAAGCATTTATGAGAAAAGGCAATCAAGCATTAAATCAAGATCCTCACAACTGTCTGCCTACACATTTGGTTTTCATTCAGTAAACCAAGTGGAGGAAAATGACATTGCTTTATATCTTACCCTTCCTTCCTATGCCTGATTTTATTTACTTGTAAATCCCAGCCACAAATTTTCCTTTAGACTGCCGTCACTTTAAACACTCCCTTGAAATAATGTAGGGTCATACTCTTATTCTATTCACCTGATCCTTCCTTCTAAAAAGGGCTTATTTATTCTTTTGTTATGTAGAAACAAGAAAAGAAGCATCTGCTTACTGTTCATTTGACCTGTGTACCAAGTGCAGGCCATTTTGTTCATTCAGCCTTTACAGGCTTTAGGAAGAACACAAGGTTTTTTATTGAGGAAAAAAAAAAAGCTATTCCTGTCAATCTCAGTCAAGAACTCTGACCCTGAGGTCCAGAGATGAGCTGAAAGGAGTGCTGAAACTCTCCGAAAACATATGCAACATTTTGCATGTTTGGGCACTTTTCTGAGGAGCAGACCTACTGTTCTCAGTAACGCTCATGCTGGGGGTCTTCCATTTTGCCCTCTAGGTCCCTCTCCAGCATCCACTCCTTCAATGCCAGGGGTGGACTGATGCACGCTGCATGAACAGACAGATGACCTCCTCTGGTTTCAGGACGATGGAACACTCAGAAGGAGATGGGAGAGGACGGCATTTAGGGCCACTGAAGGCTGGTTGTGTCTCTCAGCTGATGGCCCCAGCTCTTGTCAGGGGTCCTCCCTCTCTAGGTGGTGCCAGCAGCAGCCTCTCTTTGCCTCCAGGGCTGCCTGTGGTAGGAGCACTGCCTACCCAGCCTACGGAGCATCCCTCGTGGTTTCTCTACCCCAGCCACCGCTTTGTAAACAGCCCCCTTTAAAACTGCTTAGTACACGTGCATGTGTGCGTGCTAAGTGGCTTCAGTCGTGTCTGACTCTTCACGATCCCATGGACTGTATAGCCCGCCAGGCTCCTCTGTCCATAGGATTCTCCAGGCAAGAGTACTGGAGTGGGTTGCCATGCCCTCCTCCAGGGGATCCTCCTGACCCAGGGATCAAACTCTTGTCTCTTATGTGTCCTGCATTGGCAGGCAGGTTCTTTACCACAGGCGCCACCTGGGAAGCCCCAACAGACTGTGCCATCTCTTCTCGGCCAGGACCCAAAGAACATTTACGAGGCCGACGATCCTAAAGGGTTATGAATATTTATACGTTACAGGGATCTGTATAAATCTGATGGAAATTGAAATTAGAAAAAAAAACTAGAAAGCGCATCTCCAGGTAACTGGACAGAAAACCCAAAAGACGCTTGCTCCGTGGCTCCTTCTCATCCTTTGACGCCATCTCGCTGCCCTGAGTGCCTGCATGTGAGCCCCAGGCACTAGGTGTGGGAGCTCGTGCCAGAGCATTGGTGCTGCTTCTCCTTCTCATCCGAGTGTGAGCCTAGGCTAAGGGGTAACAGCTGCTCACGGGTAGCTCCCTTGGGTCTCTCCTGTGAAACCACAACAGTCCGCTGCCCATTGCATGCTGCAGGGAGAGAGACGGTCCTGCAGGTAACGAGTGGGCTGGTGCCTGGGCGGCTGACAGACCCGTGCACAGGTGCTGGGCTCCGTCAGTCAGCCAGTCCCACCCTATTGCTCTGTACGCCAGCGCTGCCCTCTGTCCACCTGCCACCCCCCTTCATCAGTGAATTGCTGTGGATTTCACTTTCTAGGTTTGATACTCATGCCCTCCCTAGTATACAGCTTTGGGTTCTTGTCTTATGAATATTGGCACTACAAAAGAAACACCCTGTCCTGAGCATGCACATGTACATACCTGCACACACATGCACTCACAGGTGGGGGAAATGGTCCCACATGGCTCTGCCTGGCCCACCATCTCCTGAGGCAGTGATCTCTCCCTTCCCAGTACTTTAAAAACAACCCAGTGTTGTGGACAATGGATCAACCATAGCATGTTTGGAACCAGAAACCAGCACCCTATTTTGCATATGCATTTAGCTTTTTGTGTTTTTTTTCTACTCTGACATGCTCCTTTCATCCGACTTGTGCCAGAGAGACAGGCGCTGGCGGAAGTTTGAGGCAAGACTAGAAAGGGTGGGGATGGTGTGATTAAGTGTGTCTGTGCATGTTTTCCAGAGGAGGAGGTAATAGTTTAGAAAGCTCTGTGGTACAGCAATAAAACATCACTAATTGAGGAATGATTCATTTACAAAAATCATTACAGGGAAGCCTTAGGCAACAGACCTCACGGCACAATATTCCCAAGTAGAAGATGAGCAAGAGGGATTTGTCTCTGAGGTGAGTGTACATGGAATCCTACTCAGCCACCACCAATTTCCTGGAATAGAGTCACATGGTGCCAGTGGTAAAGAGCCCACCTACCAATGCAAGCGATGTCAGAGATGTAGGTTCAGTCCCTGGGTCGGGAAGTTCCCCTGGAAGAGGGCATGGCAACCCACTCCAGTATTCTTAGGAAGCCCCTGGTGGCTCATGCAGTAAAGAATTTGCCTGCAACGCAGGAGACCCAGGTTTGATCCTTGGGTCAGGAAGATCCCCTGGAGAAGGGCATGGCAACCCACCTAAGTATTCTTGCCTGGAGAATTCCATGTACAGAGGAGCCAGACATGTACAAAGGGTCAGACATGACTAAGCAACTAACACTTTCACTTCACACTCAAAGCATGGAACACAATCCTCTATCTACCTCCTCTTCTCCCTTTAATCACAATCCAGACAGCTGCTCCCCAGAACTGGTCCACTGGTAGCTGCACCACACAAGCAGAGAATATGCTGGACTCCCAGGTCCTGAGACAAGCCAATCTAGAGTAATTTCTGTAGCCACTTGATTGCACAGTCCTCGAAAGCTCATGAACTTCCTGATAATGAAAATACCTTCAGGTCTATGACTTGGCTATTGTTACCTTCCTGAGCCCTCTAGCCCTCATCTGCCCATTCCAGCTGGGAAGAAATAAAACCCACCCCAGTACTGGCTTATGTATACATGAGACACACAAGATATCATGGGAGTCTTCAGGCTTTTGTGGTCTGCCACACCACTGCTTGGATCCTGACTTCACTGCTACTCAACTGTGAGATCTGGCAAGTTGCTTAATCTAAGCCTCGGTTGTCTCCTCTATAAAATGAGAATGATAATCCCCACCTCACGGGATTGGTGTGAGGACTAGATACCGTCATGTATGTAATGGGATGCTGCTGCTGCTGCGTCGCTTCAGTCATGTCTGACTCTGTGCGACCCCATAGACGGCAGCCAACCAGGCTCCCCCGTCCCTGGGATTCTCCAGGCAAGAACACTGGAGTGGGTTGCCATTTCCTTCTCCAATGCATGAAAGTGAAAAGGGAAAGTGAAGTCGCTCAGTTGTGGCTCTGTCTCTTATACACATCTNTAAGGAGCCAGAGGATTTTTTAAAGCATTTATGAGAAAAGGCAATCAAGCATTAAATCAAGATCCTCACAACTGTCTGCCTACACATTTGGTTTTCATTCAGTAAACCAAGTGGAGGAAAATGACATTGCTTTATATCTTACCCTTCCTTCCTATGCCTGATTTTATTTACTTGTAAATCCCAGCCACAAATTTTCCTTTAGACTGCCGTCACTTTAAACACTCCCTTGAAATAATGTAGGGTCATACTCTTATTCTATTCACCTGATCCTTCCTTCTAAAAAGGGCTTATTTATTCTTTTGTTATGTAGAAACAAGAAAAGAAGCATCTGCTTACTGTTCATTTGACCTGTGTACCAAGTGCAGGCCATTTTGTTCATTCAGCCTTTACAGGCTTTAGGAAGAACACAAGGTTTTTTATTGAGGAAAAAAAAAAAGCTATTCCTGTCAATCTCAGTCAAGAACTCTGACCCTGAGGTCCAGAGATGAGCTGAAAGGAGTGCTGAAACTCTCCGAAAACATATGCAACATTTTGCATGTTTGGGCACTTTTCTGAGGAGCAGACCTACTGTTCTCAGTAACGCTCATGCTGGGGGTCTTCCATTTTGCCCTCTAGGTCCCTCTCCAGCATCCACTCCTTCAATGCCAGGGGTGGACTGATGCACGCTGCATGAACAGACAGATGACCTCCTCTGGTTTCAGGACGATGGAACACTCAGAAGGAGATGGGAGAGGACGGCATTTAGGGCCACTGAAGGCTGGTTGTGTCTCTCAGCTGATGGCCCCAGCTCTTGTCAGGGGTCCTCCCTCTCTAGGTGGTGCCAGCAGCAGCCTCTCTTTGCCTCCAGGGCTGCCTGTGGTAGGAGCACTGCCTACCCAGCCTACGGAGCATCCCTCGTGGTTTCTCTACCCCAGCCACCGCTTTGTAAACAGCCCCCTTTAAAACTGCTTAGTACACGTGCATGTGTGCGTGCTAAGTGGCTTCAGTCGTGTCTGACTCTTCACGATCCCATGGACTGTATAGCCCGCCAGGCTCCTCTGTCCATAGGATTCTCCAGGCAAGAGTACTGGAGTGGGTTGCCATGCCCTCCTCCAGGGGATCCTCCTGACCCAGGGATCAAACTCTTGTCTCTTATGTGTCCTGCATTGGCAGGCAGGTTCTTTACCACAGGCGCCACCTGGGAAGCCCCAACAGACTGTGCCATCTCTTCTCGGCCAGGACCCAAAGAACATTTACGAGGCCGACGATCCTAAAGGGTTATGAATATTTATACGTTACAGGGATCTGTATAAATCTGATGGAAATTGAAATTAGAAAAAAAAACTAGAAAGCGCATCTCCAGGTAACTGGACAGAAAACCCAAAAGACACTTGCTCCGTGGCTCCTTCTCATCCTTTGACGCCATCTCGCTGCCCTGAGTGCCTGCATGTGAGCCCCAGGCACTAGGTGTGGGAGCTCGTGCCAGAGCATCGGTGCTGCTTCTCCTTCTCATCCGAGTGTGAGCCTAGGCTAAGGGGTAACAGCTGCTCACGGGTAGCTCCCTTGGGTCTCTCCTGTGAAACCACAACAGTCCGCTGCCCATTGCATGCTGCAGGGAGAGAGACGGTCCTGCAGGTAACGAGTGGGCTGGTGCCTGGGCGGCTGACAGACCCGTGCACATGTGCTGGGCTCCGTCAGTCAGCCAATCCCACCCTATTGCTCTGTACGCCAGCGCTGCCCTCTGTCCACCTGCCACCCCCCTTCATCAGTGAATTGCTGTGGATTTCATTTTCTAGGTTTGATACTCATGCCCTCCCTAGTATACAGCTTTGGGTTCTTGTCTTATGAATATTGGCACTACAAAAGAAACACCCTGTCCTGAGCATGCACATGTACATACCTGCACACACATGCACTCACAGGTGGGGGAAATGGTCCCACATGGCTCTGCCTGGCCCACCATCTCCTGAGGCAGTGATCTCTCCCTTCCCAGTACTTTAAAAACAACCCAGTGTTGTGGACAATGGATCAACCATAGCATGTTTGGAACCAGAAACCAGCACCCTATTTTGCATATGCATTTAGCTTTTTGTGTTTTTTTTCTACTCTGACATGCTCCTTTCATCCGACTTGTGCCAGAGAGACAGGCGCTGGCGGAAGTTTGAGGCAAGACTAGAAAGGGTGGGGATGGTGTGATTAAGTGTGTCTGTGCATGTTTTCCAGAGGAGGAGGTAATAGTTTAGAAAGCTCTGTGGTACAGCAATAAAACATCACTAATTGAGGAATGATTCATTTACAAAAATCATTACAGGGAAGCCTTAGGCAACAGACCTCACGGCACAATATTCCCAAGTAGAAGATGAGCAAGAGGGATTTGTCTCTGAGGTGAGTGTACATGGAATCCTACTCAGCCACCACCAATTTCCTGGAATAGAGTCACATGGTGCCAGTGGTAAAGAGCCCACCTACCAATGCAAGCGATGTCAGAGATGTGGGTTCAGTCCCTGGGTCGGGAAGTTCCCCTGGAAGAGGGCATGGCAACCCACTCCAGTATTCTTAGGAAGCCCCTGGTGGCTCAGGCAGTAAAGAATTTGCCTGCAACGCAGGAGACCCAGGTTTGATCCTTGGGTCAGGAAGATCCCCTGGAGAAGGGCATGGCAACCCACCTAAGTATTCTTGCCTGGAGAATTCCATGTACAGAGGAGCCAGACATGTACAAAGGGTCAGACATGACTAAGCAACTAACACTTTCACTTCACACTCAAAGCATGGAACACAATCCTCTATCTACCTCCTCTTCTCCCTTTAATCACAATCCAGACAGCTGCTCCCCAGAACTGGTCCACTGGTAGCTGCACCACACAAGCAGAGAATATGCTGGACTCCCAGGTCCTGAGACAAGCCAATCTAGAGTAATTTCTGTAGCCACTTGATTGCACAGTCCTCGAAAGCTCATGAACTTCCTGATAATGAAAATACCTTCAGGTCTATGACTTGGCTATTGTTACCTTCCTGAGCCCTCTAGCCCTCATCTGCCCATTCCAGCTGGGAAGAAATAAAACCCACCCCAGTACTGGCTTATGTATACATGAGACACACAAGATATCATGGGAGTCTTCAGGCTTTTGTGGTCTGCCACACCACTGCTTGGATCCTGACTTCACTGCTACTCAACTGTGAGATCTGGCAAGTTGCTTAATCTAAGCCTCGGTTGTCTCCTCTATAAAATGAGAATGATAATCCCTACCTCACAGGATTGGTGTGAGGACTAGATACCGTCATGTATGTAATGGGATGCTGCTGCTGCGTCGCTTCAGTCATGTCTGACTCTGTGCGACCCCATAGACGGCAGCCCACCAGGCTCCCCCGTCCCTGGGATTCTCCAGGCAAGAACACTGGAGTGGGTTGCCATTTCCTTCTCCAATGCATGAAAGTGAAAAGGGAAAGTGAAGTCGCTCAGTTGTGGCTAAGAGTCAGTGTAAGTAAATGAAAGTCACTCAGTCGTGTCCAACTCTTTGCGACCTCACAGACTATACAGTCCATGGAATTCTCCAGGCCACAGTACTGGAGTGGGTAGCCTTTCCTTTCTCCAGGGGATCTTCCCAACCCATAGATTGAATCCAGGTCTCCCACATGGCAGGTGGATTCTTTACCAGCTGAGCCACAAGGAAAGTCCAATAATACTGGAGTGGGTAGCCTATTCCTTCTCCAGGGGTTCTTCCCGGCCCAGTAATCAAACGAGGGTCTCCTGCATTGCAGACAGATAGAATGGATCATTCAAGAGGCAAATAAACTTAAATTTATTATCAAAGGCAGTTCAACATCTGAAGAAAGTGTGTCCTCTTGACAGAAAGAAAAGCCAAATTCAAGTTTTTCTACCAACTTACTTTTAAATTCATTTAAAGGTAAACTTAACTAAATTTATTTTAAACTTAGTGCTGTGTTGCTGTGAAAGTTGCTCAGTCGTTTCTGACTCTTTGTGACCCCATGGAGTATACATTCCATGGAAATCTCCCAGGCCAGAGTACTGGAGTAGGTTAGCCTTTCCCTTCTCCAGGGGATCTTCTCAACCCAGGGATCAAACCCTGGTCTCTTGCATTGCAGGTGGATTCTTCACCAATAGGATGAGTACAAGGAATAAATACGAGCTGATGTCACTCTTTTTTAAAAAAAAAAAAACATTTATTTATTATTTATTTATTTGACTACACTGAGTCTTGGCTGTGGCATGAGGGATCTTTAGTTGTAGCAAGATGTCACTCCTGTTGACTTACACTGGCATCCGGAAGCTGTGGGTCCTTGTGAGAAAGGCACCATTGGGGAACATGGGTCCAGGACAGAGGGCATGTCCTCAGTATTGTGTGACCCCAGTTATACCACATGCTATCTAGTTATCCATTCTATTTCATTTACGTGTGCTTTGTATCTAGCCTTATCTCCCCAACCTGGTCATAAGCTTTGGCAGGAGCTGTCTCTCTGTGTCCTCCAGAACTTTCTCATCTCAGTCTGTGTGACTCATTATTCATATCGATTCTTTCACAGGAGGCAGCAGGGTAAGGACTGAGAGGGCAGTCTCTAACTTAGGCCCACTGGAGTTCACATCTCAGACCTAAAGGACTTGGTGTCACTAACTTCACTTTCTGAGCCTCAGCTTCCTCGTATGGATGCTATGAGCACAAAGGAAGATGGTGTCTGCAAAGCACTTACTAGAAAAGAGAATGACATGTGAAAGCCACTCAGTAAATATCGGGTCTTATCACTCACACTGTGGGTGCATGGTGCATACACAGTGAAGATGCCACTGAAGGTCCACTGCCGTGACCATCACTTTCTCCTTCTTCTTCAAAGCAGGAGTCCATTTCTGGCTTTGATTTGTTGACTGAAATACTCCACAGTGTGAAATATGCCTAGCCGATAAGTTTTATGAAGATACCACAATACTTGACTTGAAGATATCTTGGAGATTAACTTTAAAAAAATATTATCTAGGGAAAAGCATAAGCATGCCTGTGTCGTAGCATTCTTTCAGTATGTCTTGAAGCCATTCCATTTGCTCAGATTTTGATGTAACTCACTCCAATCTCAATGGTTCTCCTGAGAAACAAGTTAGATTGCATGGAGTTTTGCAAAATTCTTCCACCACCATTATCAATAAAGATCTCCTGTCTGCAAGACATCTAAAATCAAATTCCTGAGGCAAGAATAAAATGAAATGAATTTCTGCATTCTGTCTCTACTAATACTTCCTTCCTTGTCTGGAGAGAGTACACCTCTTGGAGTACAATACATCTGAGACCACAGTTATAGGTGGAAGATGGAGCCCAGAGCCCTCTGCTTCCTGAAAGCCACGGGGCAGTGTGCCAGGAGGCTCCCATTAGCTCTAGCCAAGGACAAAGCAACTCGTGGTAACTGGATGGATATTAATTTCGTTCCTCCTCAGTGAGTTTCTCTCAGTGTATTGCCACTGACCACTATCAGCCAGAGCATGGCCGTACTGAACACATTATCAGCCAATCTATTGGTTAAAAGATTGTGAAAACTGAGCTGACTTTGAGAAAACAGAACCGAAGAGTCAACTCAGGTTTTAGCACATCACCCCTAAGCAATACAGGCTTCCAATGGGTCCCCAAATGTTGTTGGCCAACTGAGATGAGAAACCATTTTCCTGAATGTCAGCTTAGCCATGACAGGGAAGATGGCTATTGATGTCCTCAGTGAATGGACAGGTTCTTGGTTTCCATTTAGGATCTTTCATGAGAATGAAAGGGACCAGACCTTTGAACTGCAGGTTTGCGTCTTCTCCAAATCTTCCCGGCAGAGAGAGCTCTCTCGTTGGCTTCCCGTCAGCCTTGCTCCTGTCTCTATAAGGGCTCTTCTGGGATCTTTGATTCTGATAACTTTGTTTTCAAGATTTGTTTGCCTCTCTGCCTCCTCCACTGCCCAGAAGCAGAGGATCGCTTCTGCCCTCTCTGTCTTTGTATCTTCTGTTGTGAGTGCAGAAGTTTTCATGAAAAGTCTTTTCAACAGATAGGAGCCATGATGGCCAAAATAACTCTAGGATGGGTGGCATCACTTGGGAGCTGTGCATATGCTCCCACACGGACACCATGGCCCCTGGTCCTGCCGCTGGAAGAAAAGGCGGGCTGTCCTTACTGTCTGCCTCTCTTTTACAAAATATACATCTTTTTCTCACAACTTTCCTTTACCAAACGACTTTTCAAGAACCTTCCTACCCTGGAATTCTCTGAAGGCTGCTTCTTTCTCCTCCTTCGGCAAAGAGCTAAGTGGTAAATATTTTAAGTTAAATGGTTTCTGTCCAGCTACACATTTCCAATGTGCATCGTGCGTGCATGCGTACTCAACTGCTCAGTCGTGTCTGACTCTTTGTGACCCCATGGGCTACAGCCCACCAGGCTCCTCTGTCCATGGCATTTTCAGGCAAGAATACTAGAGCAGGTTGCCATTTCCTTCTCCAGGGGATTCAGTTTCAGTGTATTAGTGCCAAATCAGCCACAGACAACCCATAAACAAATGGGGCAGCTGTGTTACAAGGCACCTTTATTTTCAAAACCAGGAGGCTTTAGGCTGGATTTGGCCCTTGGACCATACTTTGCTAATCCCTGATCTAAGAGAAAAATCATCCAAAGAGAACATGATAAACTCATTCTGCTTTAAGGAAACTTTGAAGGCAACACTGGAGAAAATTAATTCTAGGGCTTTTCTTAAATTTCTCATTCTACCATAGGTCACATGCAGAAAAAAGATTGAGGGGAGGAACAGAAATCTTGAATCCTAGACTTTACAGTAGGCTGAAAATTTGATCACAGATCCACATTTCAGAGGTTTTCATCCTTTTATGTGCTGCAGCGGAGCATGGGAACCCAGCCCCAGATCTGTAGTGTTTGGTTTTTATCCCACTCTCGCATCTCTTTCTGGCTTTGCTGTTTTCTTTAGTTCTTTTACAGTTCAGGTGACTCAAAGTACCCAATCACTCTTTTACTGACTCAGTCAGTCCGAAGGCTCTTCATAGCAAGGTCATATTCTCTTCTGTATTTCACCCCATCCTCCTAGGGGCTGGCAGCACCTCACATATAGAGGATGGGTGATTTAGTCAGTGAAGGAGGTGTCACTGCTATCTTAAGGAAGGTATAAGACATGTGGCTTTGTTAGCTCTCAGGATATTCCAAAGCAGAAAAGGCCGAACACAAGTAAGATGACATAAACCTGGAATTCCAGCCACTGCTCTAAAAGCAGCTTAGAAAGAAGGAAAAAAAAAAGAAAAAAAAAAAGCTAGGTAGGGATGGAAGAGGAGTTAGAAAGTCAATCCGAAAGGAAAAAGAGGGATGATACTGAGGAAACCAGAATTGAAAGAGACACATGTACCCCAATGTTCATCGCAGCACTGTTTACAATAGCTAGAGCATGGGAGCAACCTAGATGTCCATTGGCAGATGAATAGATAAGAAAGTTATGGTACATATACACAATGGAATATTACTCAGCTATTAAAAAGAACAGATTTGAATCAGTTCTAATGAGGTGGATGAAACTGGAGCCTATTATACAGAGTGAAGTCAGAAAGAAAACCACCAGTACAGTATATTAATGCATATATATGGAATTTAGAAAGATGGTAATGACGACCCTATATGCAAGACAGCAAAAGAGACACAGATAAAAAGAACAGACTTTTGGACTCTGTGGGAGAAGGTGAGGGTGGGACGATTTGAGAGAATAGCATTGAAACATTTATATTACCATACTTGAAATAGATGGTCAGTCCAAGTTCGATACATGAAACAGGGCACTCAAAGCCGGTGCACTGGGACAACCCAGAGGGATGGGGTGAGGATGGAGGTGAGAGGGGGGTTTCGGGATGGGAGACACATGAACACCCGTGGCTGACTCATGTCAATGTATGGAAAAAACCACCACAATATTGTAAAGTAATTAGCCTCCAATTAAAATAATTAATTTTAAAAAGCAATCAAAATAAGCATATGCATTAGCATATTGAAATTGAGCAAAAGCTTTTTTTCAAGTAATAAAGATTCTGTTTTTCTTAGTCAAAAAAAAAATTAAAAGGGGGTGACAAGCAGAGAGTTGGACTTCACCAGAAACATAACCAATGAACCCACTTAGGCTTGTGTTTTTCCAGCACACAGGATGGAAATAATGGGCTGTTTGCAAACAGAATGCAGAGCAAGGAAGCATTCAACCTAAAGCTATAATTAGTTTGTCAGCGCTGTGAGTCTATGATGTGTGTACACAGGGAAATGCACTCCTCCTGGAGCACCTCCTCTTCCACCTCTGCCTTCTCTTTCCAAAATGGGCTTCAATAATAACAGGCAAATGGAAGGCAGGCTTCAGCCAGCCGCCTTGTAAGCCTGACTCATGACATGTTCCTATCAACTGAGCTCGAAGGCCACGAATAGTTTCATCATCAGCCATTCCAAACACTGATGGAAGTAATAACCCTAGGAAAATTACAGTGTAGGGAGATTTAATTCCATGCCCTTATTTGCAGGCTAAGGACGCTAACATCTCTTCTAACTGGGCTTGCGTCATATTTGATGAATGTTCAAACGTGATCGTACCGGTAGCTTTTTCTCTGAAAATTGCAGCGATTACTCATTAGTAAATGAGAGCCCTCAGGCAAAGAATCCGGTCAGAAGACTGAGCACCATGTTACCAACAGATTCAACAAATTAATCCTAAAAGTTTGGCACTTAGAATGGGATTAAAGCACTCCAATTAACATTTCCATGTATGAGATTATATCCATTACTACTCCTAAAAAAATTAGTTGACCTATTACAAGCAATCTACCTTAGACTGAAAGAAATTGAAAGCACATGGAGATGTAGCTTTACGCCTTTAGGGACACACAGGTGGAGAGAGAGACTCTAAACAGGCAACATGGAGGCATGCTGCACCAGAGCCTAAGGTTTAGTCACTGATCTTTGGACCTTGCACAAATTAAGCAACTTTCTGCTTCTTCCTCCTAATCAGTAGACAGTAATACTCTACTAAGGCTGCTCCCTTCTTCAGAGGTTTTCCATCAGCTAAACGGCTGGTGTCTTTGTACCACTATAAATGTGGCCTGGGCCGTGTCCTTCTATAACTTGGAGCACAGCCTAGTGTTAAGAGATAGTTCTTGTAAAGTACACTTTTGTGGTTTGAAGGGGCTCTGGCACTCCCTGTATGACCTTAGTCAAGATCTTTGTATCTCAGTTTCCTCACGTGTGAAAATGAGGTAAGGACTAAATGTACTGAATCATGTAAAACCCCCTAGAACATTTCCTAGCCCACAGTTGCTGCTGCTGCTAAGTCACTTCAGTCGTGTCCAACTCTGTGTGACCCCATAGACGGCAGCCCACCAGGCTCCCCCGTCCCTGGGATTCTCCAGGCAAGAACACTGGAGTGGGTTGCCATTTCCTTCTCCAATGTATGAAAGAGAAAAGTGAAAGTGAAGTCGCTCAGTCTGTCTGTTAGCGACCCCATGGACTGCAGCCCACCAGGCTACTCCGTCCATTGGATTTTCCAGGCAAGAGTACTGGGGTGGGGTGCACACAGTACGCACTCAAAAAATATTTACTAATGTTATTTATATAAGTGTCCGTGGGGGGGAGACTCTGGTATTTATGTGATACCTTTAAAACATGAAAAATAATTTGGCAGTTTCTAGAAAAGGAGATGGACCTATTTATGACTCAGCAATTCCAACGCTACCCTAGAGAAACTCGCAAATGGCACAATCAACAACATTCATTGCAGCAACATCCGCAAGAGCAAAATTCTGGAATGACCATCGGTGGGAGAGCGGATAAATATGCTGTGAAATTTCCATATAATAGAACAGTATTAAAATGTGTGAATCCCCAAAACATAATACCGAATGAGGAAATAAAGGCTGCAGTATGAAACTTACAGTATGATCCATTTATAAAAGGGTTAAAATGTAAAGCAATATTCCTATTGCTTACAGACATATGCCTGTGCCATAAAAGTATAAAGCATATACTCAAATTAAAAGTACCATATTCAGAATAACAGCTGCCTCTGGAGAAGAAAGGGAATGCAATAGAAGGAGGAAATACAGGGGGCTTCAACTATTCTGTGATGTTTTATTCCTTTAAAAAATAATCAAGAAAAAATGATAAAATCCTATTTGATAAAAGTCTTTCTTATATCATTCTATTAACATTTTGCATGCATAAAATATTGTTGAAACAAATGCTGTCTGTTCTTTTGTTTTGATTTGTAGCATTTGTTCTCTCTGATGTTCTGCTAGCATGAGATCATGTATACGAATATAGTTTACTTTTTCTTTTCCATCTTTTTTTTCTGGGATAATTTATAATAAAATAATAAGTTATCATGACAACTCCTAATAGACTAAAAATTCTCATTTTAGCTTTACTAACCAACATTGTATATCAACAGCATATTTAGATAATGAATCATTCTCTCATTAAAAAACATTTCTATAACCGCTTGTATGGACAGCTCTATTCAAAGTACAAAGGTTGGAAAATGAAAACAGCTGGTATCCTTATAAAAGGATACCAGCTATTGCAGCTTCATTAAAAATTTAAAAATCACTAAGAAAAATTCAGATACTCTAATGGAAGGATGAATATGAAAGAAACAAAAATTCTAGCAGAATTTAAATAGCTGATGAAAACATGAAAAACATTCAACTAAATAAACAATAAAATGAACAAAATTTAAAATGAGATATCACTTTAAGCTACCAAATTGGCAAAAGTACTATTCAATACTGGTGTAGTTTCAGGAAATAGGGCACTTATACACCGCTGGTGGTTAATCTGGTATTATATATCAAGAACCTTAAAATTGTGGACACACTTTGACCCAGTGATTCTCCTGCTAGGATATACTAAGGAAATAACAGAAGACATGCACAAAGATTTGTGTGCAAAGATATTCACTATGGCATCATCTATCATAACAAAACCCCTGAACATGTAACAATAGCATATTCATTAAATAAATATTATCAACATAATATAATAATCTTCAGTCTTCATATATATTTTCATATTTTTTCAAATTATATTAAATGGACAAATGTTCAAGAGATAATGTTAGTAGAGCAAGCAGGAGACTGCATACATGCATGAATCCAATTCAGCAAAATAACTTACGCACTGGAGAAAGACTGAAAGAAATACGCTAAAAAGTCACTAGTGGTTATCTCTTGTGATCATGGGTATCTTATTTCTTTATAGCCTTTATGGTATTTTTCAATAGCCCTGTTTTAATAATTAGAAGAAAACACAAGTTATCGGATAATTATAGAAACTGAAACCTAGAAAGGACCCTCATTTTTATAGTCAGGAAGAGATTAAGTGATGGTCACACTCCTGAGCGACCATACTCCTTCCTGGCCTGGGTAGCCATGTTTTCCAAGGGCCCCAAGGAAGAGCTGCAAGACCTCTACTGAGCCCCAGGGGTCCAGCCAGGATAGAACTGCAGACACCGTGAACAAGTCCTCTGGGCTGTGTTCATGCTCTCTCACTTCTGGAATATTCTTCCATTTGTATGCAATCGGGTTCATCACAGTAACTGGGGAAAGGCGTTAAAAAGATATTTTATTTCACTTGACATCACTACCTCAAGTATTTGCTTTATACTTTAAGCTGCAATGAAAAATAGAAAGTGACATAGCACAGTTATTTTAAAAGTAATTGATGTTTGGGGGGTTTAGAAACACCTAAAATCAACTAAAATCAAACAGCAGGTAGGGTGGCAAGAGACGGGATGTGTGCATGTGCTCACTTGTGCTGACTCCTCGGGACCCCATCGACTACAGCCTGACAGCCCCCTCTGTCCATGGGATATTCCAGGCAAGAACACTGGAGCAGGTTGCCATTAATACAGTAATGGAGCCAGCTTCAAGCAGATGCACAGACAGACCGTGAGGAGGGAATAGAGGTCCCCTAGCAGGAGGCTGATGGACAAGTTTTTTAATAGTCAGGTGCTTTAGAAAGCCACACTCACAACATCTAGTGCTTATTTCACCTTAACTCAAACATTTGTCCCAGATAAGTTTGTTATAATCTGAAGGTGAGACTCCAGATTTACAGAGTAGATAGGAAATATCTAGGCATTTATCCATGTTGGAAAACAAAGCCCAGCTTGAGAGTTATTTTCATTTAAAGAGAGTTCCCACAATTCTTACAATAGAAAGGAGACTAAAAAGGAGAAAGAAAAAAAGACTGTTGGGGGGTGGGGCAAGCTTCTCTTCCAGGGCTGGTGGCTCCCCTGATAGAGAACTAGGGCAGTTTCTAGGGCAGATCAGATCCTTTCCATTGAAGCCTCCCCAATAGTTTTCTCAATGTTTGCCTGAAGCAGTGGCTTGCTGACAAAGTGCATTGTATGAAGCCTCCCAATGGAAGGTATCAAAGGAAAATACCAAGTTTTGTTCAGCCAGGGCTTTCCTGCTCTGTTACTGATGCCTTTGAGCACCTCAGAAGGAGACAAAGGGGAAAAAAAAAACCCTGATGGACCAAAGCATGCTTTTTTTTTCTTTTTCCATTCACATAACAAGACATGCAGAGAGAAACATGAATGCATTTGGAAGGGGCTGGTAAGGCCAAAACTGAGCCATATTTTATTTCCCCTAGTCTTCAGATTTACCTCCCTGAATGCTCCAAGAAAAAGACACAAGAACCACTTAGAAGAAAAGTAAGAAGGCAGTCTCGAATGCTGCAGAACTGCTTGAATGAAGCCGTCTAATTAATGTAGAAGCTGTAAGGTTATGGCAAGAAGTACAAAAGGGAAAGACAAGAGACTCTACTCTGTAATGTGCGGCAAAACAACTCCCTTCTTCTCTCATACAACTTGTAGTAGCTCAAAAAGGAAGCCCAGGGTTCCGCTGCTACAACCAAAACTTCTACTTGAGCAGGATGAATCATCCAAATCAAGTGACTGACCTTCCTCCAGTTCACGTTCTTCATACTAGTGTGGGTTTCAGCTCCCTAACAGGGTACCACTGCCCATCCTGAAACCTTGGCTGGGTTTGTGACCCATGTGATGCTTATGCGTAGGAGGCACTTTACTGCAATTTTGATTTATACAAGTTCAGAAATGACACCGCTTCCATATGGAAGTATACTGAGGCTGTTACTGTGTCAGTGCTTAGAAGTAAAGCAATCAACATTTTTAATTTAATAGACACAATTATTTCAAACTTCTTCCAAAGTCTTTGAGCCTCTGTTTCATCACTGGTAAACTGAGGGCTTGTTAGAATCTCATTTCCTCTTACAGTTTGTGATTCTGATATCTCACAAGGTAGAGTGCAGGTCAAGAACCATGAAAGAAGACAAATGACACTATAATACTAAAAGCCACAATTCATAACAAAAGTACAACATTTATGAATTTTTTTGCACCAAATACATGGCAACCACTTTTGAAAAACAAAGTTGCATGAGCTGCAAAGAGAAATAGAAACACACTAAAAACAGGAGCCTTTAACTCAAGGCTGGGACTAGGGTGAAGTGAGTGAGGCACTTTCCTTGGATGCACAGTTTAAAGGAGTGCCCAAAACTCAGAACCAAAATAAATAATATTTTAATGCAATGTTTTAAAAAATATAAACTAATGCATGCAATCTTAAAAATAAAATGCGAAATTTAAAAATAAAGAAAGGTGAAGTCGCTCAGTCGTGTCCGACTCTTTGCGACCCCGTGGACTGTAACCTAGTAGGCTTCTCCATCCATGGGATTCTCCAGGCAAGAATACTAGAGTGGATTGCCATTTCCTTCTCCAGGGGATCTTCCCGACCCAGGGATCGAACCCGGGTCTCCCGCATTGGAGGCAGACGCTTTAACCGCTGAGCCACCAGGGAATAGGAGCAGTATTACTGATTTTTTTTCATTTGCCTCAGGCTCCAACATAGCTTAGCATAACACTGGCACTGCTTGAACCTACCACTCTTGGTCCAAGACAATTCAGCAATTCAAGAAGACAAAAAATTAAGTAACGTTACAGGAAACCTAAACAATATGATAAATTAATCGATAAGATAAATCTCTGGTATGCTGGAAAAACTAGATATCCACATGCAAATAGCATATTTAGACCTCTACTTCACACTATGGACAAAAACCAACTCAAAATGGATAAACAACCTAAATATAAGAGCTAAAACCACAAAACTTAGAAAACATAAGCATAAATCTTTATGACCTAGGATTTGGCAATAGATTCTGAACTATAACACAAAAGGCAGGAGCAACAAAAGAAAAATACACTGCACTTCATCAAAATTAAAAGGTTTTGCATCATAAGCACTATCAAAAAAGGGAAAAGATAATACACACACTGAGAGAAAATACTTGTGAATCATGTGTCTGGTAATACTCAGATAATGCAAAGAATTCCTACAACTCAACAATAAAAAAACAATTAAAACTGAGCAAAAAATTTGAATAGACATTTTTCCACAAAAATGGACAGTAAGCCTATGAAGAGATGTTCAGCATCATTGGTTGTCAGAGAAATGCCACAATGATATATCACTTTAACTAACTGTAATGTTAAAACTTTAAACAAACAAACAAAAATGAAAAATAATATGCTGGTGAAGATGTAGAGAAATTGGAATACTCCTTCTTTGCTAGTGGGAATTTGAAATGATGCAGCCTCTGTAGCAAACAGTTGGACAATTCCTCAAGAAGCTAAATGGAATTACGATATGACTCAGCAATTCCACTCCTAGGTATATATCCAACAGAGGAGAAAACAGGGACTCAGATACTTGTGCAGCGATGTTCACTGTAGCATTATTTCCAGTAGCCAAAATGTGTAAATAGCTAAGTGTCCATGAACAGATGAATGGATAAACAAATTGTGGTATATACATATAAAAGAATATTTTTCAGCCATTAAAAAGGAATGAAATTCTGATATATGCTACAACTTGATAGATCCTGAAAACATTATACTAAGTGAAAGAAACCAGACACTAAAGGACAAATATTGAATGATTTCATTTATATGAAATATTTAGATTAGGCAAATTCACAGAGATAAAGTAGAGGTTTTTAAGAGCCAGGGGATAGAGAGTTATGACTTACTGGGTACAGAGTTTCTGTTTGAGGTGATGATAAAGTTTTAGAAAATAATAATAGTAGTGATAGTTGCACAATATTGTGAATAAAATTAATGCCAGTGAATTATACTTTTAAAAATAGTTAAAATGGAAGATTTTATTTTTTATATTTTTTACCAAAATAATATTACAGAAACATAAATCTTCTGGATACATATCATACTTTGCATCCAAAACACAGGGAACACACCTCCTCACGTGCAATTCATGAAAGCTGACTGTACCGTAAACCACAAAGAAAAGTTCAATAAGTTTCATAAGATAGAAGTAATAAAAATATTATCTGATCATAATGCAATATAACCAGAAATAAATAACAAAATAATAAAACCAAAAGGCTCTTCCATTGGAAACTTTAAAAATCTATATTTAATAATTCTCAGGTAAAAGGGGAAATATAAACCAAAGTTGCAGAATTTCTAAAACAAAATGTTAATAAAATACTCTATATCAGAATCTATAAAATACAATTAATGCAGTCATGAGTGGAAAATTCATAGCCTTAATTTTACATTTAATGAAAATAAATGCATTAAATTCTAAACTTCAACAACAAAGTAAACCAAAAGAAAGCAAAGATGGAAATAATAAGATTAAAAGCAGAAAGCAGTGAAGCAGCAAATATCAGGTTGACCATAAAGTTCATTCAGAGTTTTCCAGATGATCACCTGGACAACTTCGAATGAACTTACTGGCCAACCCAATAGAAAAACACTAAAACCAATTAACAAACAAACAAACAAACACATTAACCTGCTTGCTCTTTGTGGGGCAGAAAAGAAAGAAACTTGTCTCTGTAGTACATCTAATGGCAATGGACAAGATGAATTAGTGCCCATTTGGGACATACCCTCAATCTAAATCTAGCAAGAAATTACTTAGAAGTTCACTTTCTATCTTAAAAATTCATCCAAGTTCATACTGTATTCCATAGTACATCCCTTTGTGTTTTACTCTTAAAAAGTCAGTCTCATCCTGCCCCTAAGGCTTCAAGAAAAACCGATGCCCCAGGAAGATGTGCCATATACTCAGCAGCTTCTTAGAGGTCCCAGCACATCACTGGGGGTTCAGGTACCTAGGTTTGAGAAGATCCCTTCAGGATTCACACATTTGCATTTCAAATCTTACCACAGAATAATCTATGCAAGAGATATAAATAACACCACTGACCTCATTTTCTCAAAAGATTAAGTCACAATGAAGTGAATTTTTTTAGCCAAAAGCATCAAAATCAAATAGTACCAGAGATGGAACAATACATAATTCACCAGCAATTCCTGTTCTCAGAGGCACTGAACAGCACCCTACACTTTATTGAAAGGGCCTTACAGAAAAGGATTACACTATTTTCCCATATAATTAAGATGACTTCTTTCTCCCTCCAGCATTAAACGTGAGAGAAGGCCACTCACTTCCCCTTTCAGAACACCTGGAGCAACCGTGAAAATCTTTACAGAGAGGGTGGTGCCAGACCTTCTCTTCCAATCTTCACATTCAAATTCGAGTTCCAGGCAACTAATGTGAATAGCAAGCAAGCTATTGTAAATTGTGATTTTCAGCCCTGTAAACCCAGTGATTTGGGACAAGCCACTCTGTTGCTTTCAAGCTAGACAGAGAAAGCAACTTGTGGATGGAAAAACAAAGTCAATAGAGAAGAGTGGGAATAAATGGCCACCAAAAACACCAACTGGGGGTGGGAGGTGGAAGGGAGGTTAACAGGGAGGGGACATATATTTACCTATGGCTGATTCATGTTGATGTATGGCAGAAACCAACACATTATTGTAAAGCAATTATCTTTCAATTAAAAATAAATAAATTTGAAACAGAACAAAAGATTAAAAAAATAGTACTAAAGCACACACACGCACACGCACACACACACACACACACACACACAATATGCCAACTGGAGGAAACAAGGGATTGCTGCAAGGGGCTCAATGGAATGAGAGCATGGGAATCCTCCACGTTCTGCCTAGACACACACCAGTTTTATATTGGAATTCTGGTGCTATCCAAAGCAAAATGCATAAGCAATCCCCATTGATACATTTTTCTCTCCTATCAATAAATAGCACATCCAACATGTATGAATACACCTTCCATGTATAAGACTGAAAAATGCTTACACAAGAAAAGTTATTATAGATTCCATATATGGTAGACCTACTTGCAATTAATCCATTAGCAGACAGAACTGACAGTAACTGCATGAGATATCAAGTAGACTATAAAAAGATTAAAATGCATCTTATAGTAGAGGCATATTCTTGAGACAACTTGTCATTTGAAATTTATGTTTTTTTCTTTTGCTGGATAAACCTCTCCCCCAGCAGTAAAGTATCAAGGGTATTTTCACCTCTTTATTCAACCATGGGTTTTCAAGCAAATCTTAATTACAAAATTCCATAATTCAGTCTAAAATGGAAAAGTCTGTATAATCTCTGCCTCCTGTTTTGTCAAATGTAAAGAGCTTGAGGCTAGCCAGGTGTTTAGTGAACGCACTTCCCAGCTTGTAGTAAGTTATCTGATAAACAGTACCAAGTGGAAATACATGTCAGTCGTAGAAGGGTGATAAAAACGCAGCTCTTATGGCACACTGATCACAGGAATTAGGTCAGCGATGGAAACACAGCCCCTCCTGGTTCAGCCACAATAGAAGTGATTACTAGACACTCCATAAACAAACGTTACTCAAAGGCAAGTTATCCAAAGCCTCCTCCAAAAAAATGTTATTGAGAAAATGCATTTCCTTTGTGGTATATCCAGCTTGTTTCTTGACTCAGGCTTGCTAACTGCTCTCATTGATTTTTAGAAACATCTTGGCTCTTTTTACCCCAATCATTTCCATATGACAACAATCCACGGGGATGTAGAACTCAATGAAAGCAAAATCCTCGATGTGGATGGCATCTGCAAGCTCCAGCCTCTTTCTATTATCATGATGGACTATCTGTTGTTGTATTCATTTTGGTTCAAAAATCCACATGATGTTACCCTGAATTGCAGACTCAAAGCAGCAACAGGAGATCAGTCCTCAAGTACAGGTGTGCTAAATTGAACAGTCTCCTCCTTCCAGACGCTGGAGGTTCTCTACTCTGAGAATATGCGTATTTTGTATTACTTTAAGGATTTAAAAGCTACTGGGTGCTTCTGGTTTTAAAAACCACAAGGCTAGCCAAAGTCTAGCAGACTTCATTATCTGGAATCCATGGATGTTCAATAAATATATTTTTCAGTGAACGGAGAACATGAAATTATTAAAATTCAACATAGCTCTGTGTATGCAAGAGAGGATTCAACACTTTGTAGGTTGTCATGTCAATTCTGAATCCTAAAGACTGCTATCTTTCTGCACACCAAGCTGAGAAGAGCTCTGGGCTGTTTCTGTAACTGAGAGAACTCCCAGTCTCCTCCAGGCTTTGGAGCATCAGCCAGACCTTCAGAAAATCTACACCGATTCCTTCTTTTTAAGATTAGTTCTTATTAAGAGTTATGATCTATCTCCCCAGTACTAAGCAAATTCTTACTCACTTAGAGATACAACAAAAGATAAGTTGGGCAGAATGAATTAAAACATCAGGGCTAGAACATTAGGCATGAGCTCCTTGTCACAATCAGTATCAAATGACCTTCAGGAGAGAAGATGAAAGCACAGCTGCAGCGTGGAGTTTACTCCACGCAAGGGACCAGCTCCACAAGCCTGATCCATCCCACGTGCCTGATCCATCCCACGTGCTGCATGGTGAAGCAGCAAATAAAACAGAGCTGAGAGTTGCAACTGCAGTGTATATTACCACCCAATCCATCAGTCAATCAGATCATATCCTAGAATCTATTAGTGTTCACAGCACACGTATCTTTATGAAAGAGACCAGTGATGTGGTCAGAAACTGCACCTCCAAATATGAAAAGAAAATGAAATTTACTTCCCCAATAATGGAATTATTATTCAGGGTCCTCCAGAATCTGGTCAATATCTATGGTAACTCCCTTGCAATAGTAGTAATGATCTGTCTTTGTATAAAATGGGAGAGGCTAGAGTTCCACGTGAATGTTTTGTAAATTGGAGCATACTACCTCCATGATATAAATCATTCAATTAAGAGTTAACTGTTTTATCATAGGTTTGGGGTTATTCTTTAAATTACTCTTAAACCTAGAGGCTTGCTGCTGCTAAGTCGCTTCAGTCATGTCCGACTCTGTGCGACCCCACAGACGGCAGCCCATTGGGCTTGGTCCTCCAGAATCTGGTCAATATCTATGGTAACTCCCTTGCAATAGTAGTAATGATCTGTCTTTGTATAAAATGGGAGAGGCTAGAGTTCCACGTGAATGTTTTGTAAATTGGAGCATACTACCTCCATGATATAAATCATTCAATTAAGAGTTAACTGTTTTATCATAGGTTTGGGGTTATTCTTTAAATTACTCTTAAACCTAGAGGCTTGCTGCTGCTAAGTCGCTTCAGTCATGTCCGACTCTGTGCGACCCCACAGACGGCAGCCCATTGGGCTCCGCCATCCCTGGGATTCTCCAGGCAAGAACACTGGAATAGGTTGCCATTTCCTTCTCCAATGCATGAAAGTGAAAAGTGAAAGTGAAGTCGCTCAGTCGTGTCTGACTCAGCGACCCCATGGACTGCAGCCTACCAGGCTCCTCCATCCATGGGAGTTTCCAGGCAAGAGTACTGGAGTGGGATGCCATTGCCTTCTCCGAAACCTAGAGGCTTAGGTTTTTCTAATTAAATTCTGGAACCTCCAGACTTACCAAAAGGAGGTGGCCTTGGGGATAAAAATCCACCCAAAGAGAATGCAATGGACCCTCTGGGACTAGCCAGACTGTGCTTCCAAAGAGCCTTCTGTAGGGATCCTTAAGCATAAACTAGTTTCATAACCTTTTCCTTCTTATTATGGAAGATTTCAAACACATACACAAATAGAACAATCTATGCAACTATCACCCAGTTTCAACAATTCTCAACTCATTGCCAATCTTTTTCCATTGCTTTTCTCTCCCAACACTTCCCTCTTCTGCATCACTGTAACTTTTCATCTGTAAATATTTCAGTATGTATCTCTAAAGGAAAAATACACATAAAAAACTATAGTTCCACTATCATCATAAAACATTCTAATTCATTACCTGTTTAAGTATTTGCCCATGCCCCTTTGACGGTTCTCCCAGGCTAAGGTTACCTGGGAGACCAGGCTTACAGAACAAGAGAAGCATGGTTCCACTATAATCCCTGATTGCCATGCTCGCATTTCACCCTCTGAGCCCTCAAACGGCCCCAAAAGGAGGAAGATTTGTTCCTGTCCCTGTTCAGTTAAAACCATAAGGTACTTGGCATCCAGAGTCCTCGATGCTGATGACTGTGACCGATACAAAGCAAGCTAAGGACAGAACCAGAATCTGCTATAAATTACATCAGCCTTTGGTGTTTGTGTTCAGTTGGAACACATGTGGGGAACCCCCACACCCCCAAACAAAGAGTTGACATTTCTTTTAAATGGAAGAAATCTGTTTTCACTTAGACTATTACTGCTATGGGTTCACATACTATATACATATATATATATATATATATATTTTTTTTTTATTTCTTAACATGCAGCTATTGGTTTTGAAGACACACATGGGTCTAGAGTCTGTGCAGCACTTTGAGCAGGGTTTCAGAGGGGGAGGCTCTCTGTCCTGAGCAATCCCCACTTCTTATTTTCCCTTTCCATTTTCCCACCTCGTAAGAGAACATGGAAGTTTACTTAGGAACAACTTCCCTTCACTCCCCAGAGGTCTGCCTTGTCAACATGAATTATATCATCCAACATGAAATAACCCAACGTTCTGTTCCATGCTGACTCAGATGGAACGTGACTCACCGATCAGACATGTGAACTCAGTGAAGAAAAAATACCATTCCCAGAATTCAGGAAAATCGACACTCTTTCTTGTGGTGATACAGACAGTGTTGCTTGCAAACACCAGGGGCTCCTGGTGCGCCTCCCTGCTGCCTTCCTATCCCACCTTTGGCAGGCTGGGCATGGCGAGGGGCAGGTGCTGGCGGCAAGGCTGGTGCAGGGCCCCGGGCCCCTCCTCCCCGCGCTCTTGCAGCATTTCGTGTGCGCCCCTTCAGTGCACTCCTGCTCCCAATAGTCAGCACCTCTGCTCTTTCCCAAAGGCTTACCCTTGGACCGCTGGCGCCTGCTCTGCCTGCATGCACGGAGAGCTGGCCAGCAGTCTCCGGGATTTACCGCTCTCCTGCAACCCTAATAGGTGGTCAGGAAGTATGACAGCCTCAGCTCTGCTGCCCAGCTCAGGACAGTTCTGAGGTGTAACCCCAGCAGGACCAAGTTGACACAGAAAGCCAGCCTCTGCCGGAGGAAGGGTGTGGAGGCATCCCTTGCTTTGGCTTTCTCTTATCTCTTCCCTTCCCTGCCTCTCTCAATTCCTTACCAGTTCCCTGGGGATCACATTCTTAATAAGTCACTTGCTTTGGGATTTGCTTCTGGAGAGATGACCTAAGACAGCAAATCACCTACCACGCTCACGGTTTACTTTGAGCCATCTGGAAAGTGTCACCCCTTCTTAGCACACACGTGTATGAGCATCAGGTAGAACAGTCAGGTGCAGAGCTACTGCACATGTACGCAGAGCACGCATGGCAAGCAACTCCTCTTTTATTCCATCTTTGCAGCAAGGTGGTACAGAGCAGAGGCCCACCAGGCATGGGCATATCAGCTTGTCACCTGCGGCAGTGTAACCTGCGTACGTTCCTCAAAGAGCCCAGGGCTCTTGTTTCGATGGTATTCTTTTTCGAATGGTAATAATCCCTACCTTATGGACTTCCCTGGTGGCTTAGTGGTAAAGAAACTGATTGCCAGTGGAGGAAATATGGGTTCGATCCCTGGCTTGGGAAGATCCCCTGGAGAAGGAAATGGCAACACACTCCAGTACTCTTGCCTGGGAAATCCCATGGACAGAGGAGCCTGGTGGGCTACAGTCCACAGGGTCACAAAGAGTCAGACACGACTGAGCGACTAAACAACAATAGTCCCTACCTCATAGTAGGAGGATTAACTGTGATAACCTGGCACAGAGCAGGTGCTCAGACCGCCTGCTGAGTCTGCATCTGCATTCTGATGGTGCCCATTAGGTCAGAAGTGACCCAAAATCTATCAAAGGAGCCAGCTGCCTCTGCGGTCCGGCTCTTCCCCGGCAGCTGTTTGCCTGTGCCTGTGGATTCTTCGCATTTCCAGGGATAGCAACCAGATGCTATCATAACTGCGTGAAAAAAAATGGTCCCTCACCAAGAAAAAAGGCCCTTGACGGACGTTACCAAGGCTTTATGAGCCATCAAGCGCAACAGCTGGATAGTTCCAGGAAACGTATCCGCCCAGAGACTGTTAAGCAGCAGGAGATATTTTATTATCTTTTCCCCTCTGTTTAATGTGTTGCTCACCTTCTGCCGAGACTGTTAGCCCTGATTATCAATCTCCACATAAAAATATAGGGATGACCTATTCCTGTTCCTCTCCTGGGGTCTCCCCATGTGGCTCATTACTGTTGGAATCACACACTGGTTAGCCACGTGGACTGGAACCCCCGCTCCCTGGAGCCGACAGATAGGCAGTGGCTGGGAGGGCAAGGAGGAAGCCGGAGAAGCACGGATGGTCATGAGCACCAGAAAATTATAAGATTACAGCAAACAAGACGCCAGCAACAGAGAAAGACTCTTTCATTCACCTTTGGCTGAGGCGTAGACATCTTGAAGAAAGCCGACTTTTTTTCTGAACTGTACTGCATTCTGTTTCTTTAACTAAGGAAACCTGGCAGCTGGGTCCTCAGGGAGCTGTCAGACTTCTGCGTCTTCACTTTCAAATGTGAATCCTCACCATTTCCCAAGCCCAGCTCCAACCCGGTGAGGAACCGGACAGCAGGGCCGCAATGCTCCCTGCCCTTCTTCATTAGGGCGGCAGATACCAGCTGGATGGCTCCCCGGGATCCAAGCAAGCAGATGGCTGGAGTTCACAGTCCCAAAGCAGTGCTTTGCAATTCCACATGAAGCCAAGGAGAGGACGCCAGGCCATTACCTGTCCTCTTTCTGAGTCACTGCGCTGATTGGGATTTTTATTCTTTCCTGTCTTGCCTCCTCTTGGGCATGAAACAATCCAGATGCAAGGGGGGACTGTCTAGCATCTGCTATGCTGACATTCACGTCCAAAACATCGGATACCAGAAGTCACTCTACACCAACCTGCCCCTGAATTCGCCTCCAAAGGATAAGCCCGTGACGTATGCCCAACCTAGATGTGCTGAATGGGCTTCAAAATCCTGGCTTGCTTTCAGCCAACTTTAGGCATTTACATCAGCCGATTTGTTACTTGATAAAAATGCTCAGGATAATGTAGCCACTTCTTAAAATGCTGTAGGAAAGACTACTTCAGAAATAGATTAGAAGAGCCATGATACTGGCCTGGAGGCCTAAGGCATTAAGCTGAGAATTCTATCTCCTCCCGCACAGGAGAGGCAGGTACCTTCCGCAGCACCTGAAGCTGGGAATTCACTTCCCAGCTCCCAGCTCTGGCTAACAGCTCCCCATCAGCCTACCATCTGTGAATGAATCTGGACCTGCAGATTTATAGTCTCAGTTGGTACCATGTCTGAGGATATGGGAGACGATTCACTTTATTTTTCCCTAACGCTGTTTCTTCTCCATCTTAAGACTTAACTCAAGATTTAATGTAAAATCTATACACATATCACATAAGACACTCGGATTCTCTCCTTTACAGCATCTTCCAGAGTAAGGAGTTCTTCCAATCGCCTGTTCTCAACCAGAAGTTCCTCTACTCCCCTCCATGGCTTTTGCTTCCCTCTTATATTTTAAGGTATATTTATCAAAATTTCCTAAGAACTTCTATGTTGAAACAAATTTCTATTTTGCCCAAGGGTAAGACAACACCTTTCACTTTGTTGCCAATATTTTCCGTCCAGTAAATTTTGTTACTGTTGGTTTCCTGGTTGTAATCTTAGACTGAACCTTCAGGCAATGAGGTTCTTACATTTCCTGCTGCAGTTATCATCAGTTTCTCTGAGTCCTCCAACTCATAGAAGATTTTGAATTTTCACCTGAACTGTTTCTTCCTGCCCTCATTAGATCACCTCTGCTCATTCCCCTGTTCATTCTACCTTGACGATATTATATTACATGGAAGAACGTAGCCCCATGCACAAATTTGGAAATTTCCCATGGTACTTCTTATCTCCATACCTTGCAAAAAATGTTAAACAAGTCTAGTTCAACATGCCTTCCTGAGGGGCAGAGGGTGTGCTATTATTAACCCTTTTTCTCCCAGAGAAAATGATCACTTATCCCACCTCTTCATTTACGAAGACAATTCCCTCTCCATCTCAAACATTTTCTCTAATCCCAAAAGAACTCAATTACTTAGCGTTAGTGAGGTATAAGTCATATATGATAAGTGATACACATTTAAAGTATGCAATTTGGTGAGTTTTTTTGTCATATGTATGTACTTCTCCATTGGATTAGATGGTAAAGAATCCACCTGCAATGCAGAAGACTTGAGTTCAATCCCTGGAGGGGGAAGATCCCTTAGAGAAGGAAGTGGCAACCTGCTCTAGTATTCTTGCCTGGGGAGTCCCATAGACAGAGGGGCCTGGTGAGTTACAGTCCGTAGGGTTGCAAGAGTCAGACACAACTGAGTGAGCACACACGTCATATGTATACACCTGGGAAACGATCATGGGATAATGGACATCCATTACCCCTAAAAGCCTCCTCCTGCCCATTTGTTATCTTTCTCTCCCGCCTCCCATTCCTAGTCTACCACTGATATGCTTTCTGTCATCGTAGATTAGTTTGTATTGTCTATAATCAAATATAAATGAATTCATACCAGAGTAGTCTTCTGGTTTTGGTGGGGGAGTCTGGCTTCTTTCACTCACTAAAACTGACGTGTTGTTGCATATATAGACAGTTGCATATATAAACAGTTTGAATATTCTGAGTAGTATTACATTACACCCCACCCCAGTACTCTTGCCTGGAAAATCCAATGGACGGAGTAGCCTGGTGGGCTGCAGTCCATGGGGTCGCTAACAGTCAGACAGACTGAGCGACTTCACTTTCACTTTTCTCTTTCATGCATTGGAGAAGGACATGGCAGCCCACTCCAGTGTTCTTGCCTGGAGAATCCCAGGGATGGGGGAGCCTGGTGGGCTGCCGCCTATGGGGTCACACAGAGTCGGACATGACTGAAGTGACTTAGCAGCAGCAGCAGGCATATTTTATTTATTCACTGGACACTTGGGTTGTTTCCAGTTTGGGATTATGATAATATTGTGGTGAACGTTCATGGACAAGTCTGTGTGTGAACATATGCCTTAACTTCTCTTCAGTAAATACCTAAGAGTGAAAGACTGGGGGTAGGGTAGTATAAAATCATGTCTCAGTCAGTTCAGTTCAGTCCAGTCATTCAGTCGTGTTTGACTCTTTGCGACCCCATGGACTGCAGCATACCAGGCCTCCCTGTCCATCACCAACTCCTGGAGTTGACCCAAACTCATGGCCATTGAGTCAGTGATATCATTCAAGAATCTCATCCTCTGTCCTCCCCTTCTTCCCCTGCCCTCCATCTTTCCCAGCATCAGGGTCTTTTCAAATGAATCAGCTCTTCGCATCAGGTGGCCAAAGAATTGGAGTTTCAGCTTCAACATCAGTCCTTCCAATGAACATCCAAGACTGATCTCCTCTAGGATGGACTGGTTGGATCTCTTTGCCGTCCAAGGGACTCTCAAGAGTCTTCTCCAACATCACAGTTCATGTCTATTGCTTTCAGTATGAAGTTTGTTAAAATTTATTTTTAATTGGAGGATAATTGGTTTACAAAGTTGCGTTGTTTTCCACCATACAACAATGTGAGTCAGCCATTAGTATACATATGCCCGCTCTCTCTTGTGTCTCCCTCCCACCTTCCCACCCCATCTCACCCCTATAGGTTGCAAGTATGACATATTTTTAAAGGCTCTCTGAAAAATCTAAATAAAGTATAGCCTTTCTTTCCCCTTTAAGTGTTTTCTCAAAAACAAAAAAAACACATGGTTCCCAAAGAACAAAATTGAGAAGGAAAAGTATATGGGGCCTCACACAACACTGTAAATCAACTATTCTTCAATAAAAACTTACAAAAAATGGGGCCTTGATGCTGTACCTATACTTATTCAGGACTTTTTTTCTCCACCAGGGCTCCTCAATCTTAACCTCAATAAAGTGGCATACGGCAGCTACATGGCCCAGGTAACGAGCAATCCCTTCGGGAGAGGAGGAAACATCATTTCCCCACTCTTGGAAGTGCTGTGGTCTTCAGGTGCCAAAGCATTTAAGAGGCTAATCAAATTCATTCTGCCAGCCCTCGTGGGTGTATTATTTGAGTATATGTAGGAATTTATGGCTCAGAACAGAATGGCAAATAAAGAAGACTTTCCTGTGTTTTGTTTTTGATGCTGTTAGACTTGTTTTGAAATTTATGTAAAATAATAGATCCAAACCAAAACCCAAGACAGAAAGGGAGAGAAAGAAAAGAGTATGAAAAGATGAAGGTTAGAGGAAAAAGATAATGGGACCAAATTCTTAGAGTCTGTGCTTCAGGTAAATAATTCCCTTATCCTGAAATATTTTTTAAGCAAAGGTCAAAAGACATGGGTGAGTCATTGCCTGCATATCAAAGCCATGTTGGGAAATCCTGTTTGAGCCATCACCCCCATGCCTCTTTTATGAAGGGGGCGATCACAGAATGAACAGATTGTAATATTGAAGTTCCAGGTGTACAGGAAATACACTTGGTATTTTTAATTTATGAGCTCCTGTAGCAATAGATGTAAGCTAGGATTTTTTTCCCCTGAACGTGCAAAGAAATACTAGTGATTTTAAAATTTACTGCAGCTTCCCTCCACCCCCCACCAACTAAGCAGGATCTAAGCTCCATAAATCAATCTTCCTCGTGTGCCTAGCTTTAAAGGAAATAAAGAACATGCAAAGTAGTAAATCCACCACCACAGGACTTTGAGGCTGTGGCTGGTGATTAGGACCACAGGCAAAGCCTAAAGATTCATGATATCAATTTTTATTTTCTCTATCTTTACTGTGAAAGCTAAAACAAAATGCTCAGCATCTTAAGCAATAAATGAAATGGGAGCTCTCCAGCTGATCTAAAGGAGACAAGGATTAAATTACACCTGTCCACAGATGGGGATGCTGAGGAGCAAAGAATGACAATGGGACATGGGCAGGGGTAGGGAAGGAGGTAGACCTCCTGAAAAGCAGCAGGCTCATCCTCACAGCCCCAGTGCTAAGAAACCTGAGCCAGAAGAAACCCCAGGGGTCTCAGAAGGTGATGGGCAAACTGCACAGGTTGGAAAGCATTTTCAAGTTAAACTGAGCGCTGATTCTAGGTGTGATGGTCCACTTGGCCAGGCCATGGCACCCAGTTGTTGGGTCAAACGCCAGCCTAGATGCTGCTGTGAAGATGTGATTCACGTCTCAGTCAACAGACTCTGAATGAAGCAGATTCCCCTCTGTTATGTTAAAGGAAAACACTCACCTCAGGTACGTGGTTTGGCCAAGGGCTCAGTTCCAAGTGACCAGAAAGAAGGCCCCACCCTCAAGGCACAGCACTGGACGTGGCGAGGAGCACTCCTTCTTTCTCTCCTGCCCTGAGCGCAGGCTCTCCGTGTTGGAGACATGATTTTCATGGTGGAACTGGGTGACCTGGGATTCGAGTGGTCTCCCCAGGAGAGAAAGGAGGAGACTGGCAGGAACTCTCCACAGCAGACTCCTAACGCTCCTGAGACACACTGGGCCCCAGCACTGTACTAAGAGTTAAGGCTGTAACAATGGAACAAGACAGACAAGTGCCTCTCGTTATGGATCTTACGCTCTAGAAGAGACAGGAAATGGATGGAGAAGACAATTTCTTATCATAATACACGCTGTAAAGTCACTGTTAACTTCCAAACAACCTGAAGACTTGTGGAGAGTGATACTGAGAGTTCTCAAGAACTGCTCTGTCCTGGACTTCCATGTTGCTTATAGATGCGGTGTGCATGCTCAGACAGGTCCAACTCCTTGAGACCCCCATACACTGCAGCCCGCCAGGCTCCTCTGTCCGTGGGATTATCACAGCAAGGACACTGGAGTGGGTTGCCATTTCCTCCTCCAGGGGATCTTCCTGACCCGGGGATTGAACCCATGTGTCCTGCTTTGGCAGGTGGATTCTTTACCACTGAGCCATCTGGGAAGCCCTATGTTGTTTATAAACTGTTCAGCAATGGAACTGGCTGCCGTTCTGGACAGGGAGCTCCCTAATGGGAGTGGCTGCCTTTTTTGTCTTCCTCGGTGTCTAATATAATGCCTGGTATAGAGTATGGGTTTACCAAATGCCTAATGAATGAATGAAGGCACTGACACTGAATGGATGCATGAATGAATGGGAACATATTGCCAATATCTTATGCTGGCTTTCCCTAGAAACATCCCTGGATAAGGAAGGGAGTGCTGATAGGTTTAATTGAAGGGTGATTCTAGGAAGCAGTGCAGGAAAGTGGGAAAATGAGACAGAGCAGGAAGAAGTGATCGAGCCGATTGCTGATGTGGGCAACTGGGGCTCAGTCCAACTTAGGAAATCAGGGAGACAGGGAAGACCCTGCCTGGGTGTTATGCCAGCCAAGGGGGAAGGGAGCGCGAGTATTTATCTGCCGGCTCTTGTCAGCCTTATTTGAGAGCTGCTCCCAGCAGGATTACTTCCATGGCCATCAGGCCTGTCCATGCTTGAGGGCAGTGGATGCCAGCAGCCAAAGAAAACCCTCAGGCAGTCACAAGTCCTGGACCTTGGGAGCGGAGAGGTTTGGTTCAGAAAATGATGAGCAGATGGGTGTGGGGCCCAACAGTACCTGCTATAGCCAGCTATGTGCATCTGGTAAATTCCCGGGGCACTGGAGCCCGTGGTGTGGAAGGGTCTGTGGAGGTAGTGGGGGTCAGACCTGCTGACACAAGGCTTGGTCACCCTTGGCGCTTTCTCTCTACCTCTCTCAGTTGTAACCTGATGCTTTGAGTCCTCGAGGGTGGTAACAAGGTCTTATTTTAAGTTTAAAACACTTGTAGGTGGGAGCATTCACAGGGACTTAAGATTATTTAGGTTTTTTTGTTTTTTGTTTTTATCATCCCTAGAAAGTGCCCTTAAATTCCTGTGCAGCCAGGTTCAGGAATATTCTGCCACCTTGCCACTTTGAGTACTAAAGAGACAGATATAATAACAGATGAAAATTTATTTCAGAAAAATGAACCACATTTATTTTTTGAAGTACCTAAAAGACTGGGAATAAATTTTGAGTGATGGCTTCTATTTTCTCATGTTTTTATTCCAAGTGGCTTGCCTGGTGCTGATTACAACCTTTTCACTACAGACCCCGAGAGAATTTCCTCTTTCTTTGTTACTGCCAAGGCCCTTTTCTTTCCTTTGCAGGGGTTTAAAAGGACAAACTATGGACTCGTAAGGCTTTGGTATCAGTGGATGCCAAGAAAACGACACAGTCCATTATTTCTAGGCTTGTGAA
The DNA here is from genome assembly GCA_006410675.1 of Oreotragus oreotragus. Classification (NCBI taxonomy): domain Eukaryota; kingdom Metazoa; phylum Chordata; class Mammalia; order Artiodactyla; family Bovidae; genus Oreotragus; species Oreotragus oreotragus. The sequence continues at coordinate 139,489 of SJYX01017209.1, forward strand.
ATTATATTTCCCAAATTCCAGGGTACTTCATGAACAAGCACACCAGGTGCCAAAAAAAGGCATCTAATTACCATGTGATGCTAAAATCATTTTTGCATCAACTAAATAAAAAGATGATTATCAGAAATAGTGTCCTGCTGAACCTAACTGTGTTGAAATCAATCATGAAAAATATTCCACTTATTTTTTATCCATCAGAATTATTTATCATTAATACCAGTACTTGGAATGACGATAACTCTGTGGTTACACAATCCTACAGTTTCTTTTTAAATATTTCATTCCTTTGAAAAGCAAGACAGACCTAAGTTTTCAAGCATGGTTGACTCATTCTTTCAACATTCATGTACTGAGCTCCTCCTCTGTTCTAGGTGATGCTCAGTGCAGAGGGGGAATTAGATACAGTTCCTGTTCTCATGAAATCTACCCATTAGGAATCAGACAGAAGGAAAAGAAAAACTCATTATTTTCACTTTAGACGCAAGAAAATAAAAATCTCACCTTCAGGGACGTCTCTCAGTTATGAAAAGTGGAGACTTCAGTGAGATCTCTTTTAGCCTTCAGTTTTACCTATTTCTCACCAACTGATTATAACAGTATTCCCTAAATTCCGCTTCCTATACCCTAAATGAGGAGCCAATTCTTAAGTAAATTAATGCCACAGACCGATTGGTGTTTTCATCAAGGATACAATTTCTCAGCACACTGAGCCTCTACCTAATACGACGTAAGATAATACATCTTTAGTTTCTATAATGTCTTCCACATGATTTTATCCCCAAATGCTTTACATACTTCACTAGGACAGCTATAGAATTAAAATAATAAATCAAAGCCCAGGACAGAAAGCAAAGAGGTTTTCAAGGACACTGGAGTGGGTTGCCATTTCCTCCTCCAGGGGATCTTCCTGACCCGGGGATTGAACCCATGTGTCCTGCTTTGGCAGGTGGATTCTTTACCACTGAGCCATCTGGGAAGCCCTATGTTGTTTATAAACTGTTCAGCAATGGAACTGGCTGCCGTTCTGGACAGCGAGCTCCCTAATGGGAGTGGCTGCCTTTTTTGTCTTCCTCGGTGTCTAATATAATGCCTGGTATAGAGTATGGGTTTACCAAATGCCTAATGAATGAATGAAGGCACTGATACTGAATGGATGCATGAATGAATGGGAACATATTGCCAATATCTTATGCTGGCTTTCCCTAGAAACATCCCTGGATAAGGAAGGGAGTGCTGATAGGTTTAATTGAAGGGTGATTCTAGGAAGCAGGGCAGGAAAGTGGGAAAATGAGACAGAGCAGGAAGAAGTGATCGAGCAGATTGCTGATGTGGGCAACTGGGGCTCAGTCCAACTTAGGAAATCAGGGAGACAGGGAAGACCCTGCCTCGGTGTTATGCCAGCCAAGGGGGAAGGGAGCGCGAGTATTTATCCGCCGGCTCCTGTCAGCCTTATTTGAGAGCTGCTCCCAGCAGGATTACTTCCATGGCCATCAGGCCTGTCCATGCTTGAGGGCAGTGGATGCCAGCAGCCAAAGAAAACCCTCAGGCAGTCACAAGTCCTGGACCTTGGGAGCTGAGAGGTTTGGTTCAGAAAATGATGAGCAGATGGGTGTGGGGCCCAACAGTACCTGCTATAGCCAGCTATATGCATCTGGTAAATTCCCGGGGCACTGGAGCCCGTGGTGTGGAAGGGTCTGTGGAGGTAGTGGGGGTCAGACCTGCTGACACAAGGCTTGGTCACCCTTGGCTCTTTCTCTCTACCTCTCTCAGTCGTAACCTGATGCTTTGAGTCCTCGAGGGTGGTAACAAGGTCTTATTTTAAGTTTAAAACATTTGTAGGTGGGAGCATTCACAGGGACTTAAGATTATTTAGGTTTTTTTGTTTTTTGTTTTTATCATCCCTAGAAAGTGCCCTTAAATTCCTGTGCAGCCAGGTTCAGGAATATTCTGCCACCTTGCCACTTTGAGTACTAAAGAGACAGATATAATAACAGATGAAAATTTATTTCAGAAAAATGAACCACATTTATTTTTTGAAGTACCTAAAAGACTGGGAATAAATTTTGAGTGATGGCTTCTATTTTCTCATGTTTTTATTCCAAGTGGCTTGCCTGGTGCTGATTACAACCTTTTCACTACAGACCCCGAGAGAATTTCCTCTTTCTTTGTTACTGCCAAGGCCCTTTTCTTTCCTTTGCAGGGGTTTAAAAGGACAAACTATGGACTCGTAAGGCTTTGGTATCAGTGGATGCCAAGAAAACGACACAGTCCATTATTTCTAGGCTTGTGAAATTATATTTCCCAAATTCCAGGGTACTTCATGAACAAGCACACCAGGTGCCAAAAAAAGGCATCTAATTACCATGTGATGCTAAAATCATTTTTGCATCAACTAAATAAAAAGATGATTATCAGAAATAGTGTCCTGCTGAACCTGAGTTGAAATCAATCATGAAAAATATTCCACTTATTTTTTATCCATCAGAATTATTTATCATTAATACCAGTACTTGGAATGACGATAACTCTGTGGTTACACAATCCTACAGTTTCTTTTTAAATATTTCATTCCTTTGAAAAGCAAGACAGACCTAAGTTTTCAAGCATGGTTGACTCATTCTTTCAACATTCATGTACTGAGCTCCTCCTCTGTTCTAGGTGATGCTCAGTGCAGAGGGGGAATTAGATACAGTTCCTGTTCTCATGAAATCTACCCATTAGGAATCAGACAGAAGGAAAAGAAAAACTCATTATTTTCACTTTAGACGCAAGAAAATAAAAATCTCACCTTCAGGGACGTCTCTCAGTTATGAAAAGTGGAGACTTCAGTGAGATCTCTTTTAGCCTTCAGTTTTACCTATTTCTCACCAACTGATTATAACAGTATTCCCTAAATTCCGCTTCCTATACCCTAAATGAGGAGCCAATTCTTAAGTAAATTAATGCCACAGACCGATTGGTGTTTTCATCAAGGATACAATTTCTCAGCACACTGAGCCTCTACCTAATACGACGTAAGATAATACATCTTTAGTTTCTATAATGTCTTCCACATGATTTTATCCCCAAATGCTTTACATACTTCACTAGGACAGCTATAGAATTAAAATAATAAATCAAAGCCCAGGACAGAAAGCAAAGAGGTTTATTCAAGGGAGGAAAAGACAGGTTTTCAACGAGCCAGGAGGAAAGATGGAGAGCCCCGCTTCATTTGTGCCAGAGTTACAACTCACAGCTCTTTCTTCTGCTTTAACTCTTTCTTTGGTTTCTTGTTCCAGGCAGCACCTCTTATCCCATATCTACAAAGCCTCCTCTCGAAAAGACAACCAGGTACTTAAAGCTTAATAAGAATCTCACTTTCCCAACCATGCCTTTTCCCGTGCTTTGTCACAATATTATCTCCCCCAAGCATCTCAAATTTAAAAGAATAATTTAATTCCTAAGCAGGTAGTTTTGAATTTAGTGGGAAAAAATGTAAACTTCTCAAAGGAATTCAGTGGAAGACCATCTGGAGACTTAGCAGCACATCTCCCTTTCAGTCTGAAATGCATTCATTCAGTAAATATTCATAAGAAAGTATTATGTGGGAAAAGAGATGCAGACCCTGAATATCTGTGATCCTAAGTAGGCAAGTCAGGGAAGGCTTTGCCATTAAGTGGCATCTGAGCAAAGATCTGAAGGAAAGAAGGGCTGAGTCAAGAAGATATCTGGAGAAAGAACAGAGGAAAGAGAAAGAGCAAAGTCTAGGAGGAGGGAATGGCCTTGGCACTTTTTGAGGAAAAGCAAGGAAGTCGGGAGCCTAGATCAGAGCAGGCAAGAAGGAGGGTGGTAGAGGAGCCGGGCAGCCAGACTGTGGAAAAATCCTGACAAGTCACTGTAAAACCCTTAACTTTTACTCCGAATGAGACCAGAAGCAATATTTTAGTAAGCAACAAAATTAAAAGGATAGAGTAGTTGTTCAAAATATTTCTCCCTATGGCTTCAGTGATGTGCCCTGCATTCATTTCTCTGCTTTGGTCTCGGCGATCATCCTTGTGTCTGCATGAATGCCCACCCATCACAACCCATCTTGAGTTTGGAGGCAGGACAGCACAGTAGCTAAGAGCATTTGTTCCTTCGTCCAACAAACATTTCTTAGATATTCTTTTAGGCACTAGGGCTTCAACCAAGAACAAAGTGGCAAACATCCCCACCTGTATGGAGCTGACATTCTGGCTCATGGTCTCTGGAATCAGATAACCTACTGAAGTTCTTCTAGCTGTCTGACTGCAATCAAGTTACTTCATTCTGTGCTTCAGTTTCAACATCTAAACAATGGGATGATAAGAGGGCCAACTTGCGGGGACTTTTAAAGTTTAAATTCATGTAAAGAACTCAAAATAGTGTGTGGTGTATAAGAAACCCTCAATAAACATTGGCTATTATTAGTTTTAAATGAGGAAAGAACTGAAGGAAAGAACAAGTTACAGACGTATTGCCAACAGGCTGGGTGCAAAAGTGCAGAACAGGAAACACATTTTTGAAATAAGTAGTAGATAAAATTGTGTCCTCTCCCCATCCATCTCCTTCAGGACACAGGTCATTCCACTATTCCTTTTAATCGACTACATGCCACCGAATCCTCCCGCTTCAGCTCCCAATTCAAATCTTGAGGGTATTAGCAAAGAGAGTGAATAGTTCCCTCTTTTACTTCTATTTTATTTCCTGTTTGGTTAATTTTCATTGTCAATGGCATGGCAGAATTCCAGCTCCCCACCCATGAAACACTACCAAGGTATATGGTCACAGAATTCTTAATTGCTCGTTTCATCCTCTCTTCCTTTTGTTTTTCTTTCTTATTTGAGAGTTTTGCTAGGACTATGAAACCACAAAAAGAAAGATTTAGAAGGGTGTGGTCAGCTAGCTAGAGCCCCATCGGGGAGCACAGAATCTCTCTCTCTGTGCATCACTGATGCTTTCAATCACCAGCGGGGCTTCATTCTTTCCAGGCGACGCTTTAAGAGCCAGTTGTGGTTCTCAGTCCCCAGTGATGGCAGTTTTGCTCGGAGGTATGATGCTGGATCTTTACAATTACCATGGAGGTCCCTAGGTAGTCATTAGGCTGGATTACAAGGTGCCATGTAAGCACAATATAAAGGTAGGCATGACACAAGTCCCCTGCTCAAAAGGGAATGTTGAGAAGTCATTGGATTTCCCATGAGGGAGGAATTTCATCCTTTTCATAGCAAATCTTAGAGAAGGGAACAGCAACCCACTCCAGTATTCTTGCCTGCAGAATCCCATGGACAGAGGAGCCTGGCAGGCTACTGTCCATGGGATTGCAAAGAGTTGGACACGACTGAGTGATTAAGCACAGTTCAGTTCAGCTCAGTTCAGTCACTCAGTCGAGTCCGACTCTTTGTGACCCCATGAATCGCAGCACGCCAGGCCTCCCTATCCATCACCATCTCCCGGAGTTCACTCAGACTCACGTCCATCGAGTCCGTGATGCCATCCACCCATCTCATCCTCGGTCGTCCCCTTCTCCTCCTGCCCCCAATCCCTCCCAGCATCAGAGTCTTTTCCAATGAGTCAACTCTTCTCATGAGGTGGCCAAAGTACTGGAGTTTCAGCTTTAGCATCATTCCTTCCAAAGAAATCCCAGGGTTGATCTCCTTCAGAATGGACTGGTTGGACCTCCTTGCAGTCCAAGGGACTCTCAAGAGTCTTCTCCAACACCACAGTTCAAAAGCATCGATTCTTCGGTGCTCACAGCACATAGCAAATGCCATCTTATCATCTCTAGGATTTAGATGACATTTACAAAGTAGGATCACATTTTCATTTAATCCTCACCATAATCTTATGAAGCAGATATGATGATCTCTGTTAAACAGGAGAAACTGAGGCTTAGAGCGATTAAGTTACTTGCCTAAAGTCAGAATGTCAGTGGCAGACTGTGGATTCAACCATGGCCCACTCCATCTTTCTTTATCCAATACTCTTCCTCTCCCCAACCCTTGCATGAGTAGAAAAGACATTCAAATTGTACAATAAGAACCAGGATGCCTAACCCTGGGAATATTTGACAAGAATCACCAGGATCCTTCTGTCTCACTGAACTGCTTTGCCTTCTAACATCCACATCGAGGCATGAATTGGATTTTCAGCTGAGGGAAAGCTCTACAAATGATTCCCAGATGTTGTGAGCTGATTGCCAGCACGCCAACTGGCCACCCATCAAACAAAGGACTCGTTTAAGCCAGAAAATGCCGTATCTCACACACTCTCTGTGGCAGGAGATGAGAAGTGTGGCAAACACTGAGCACTTTTTATCTTTAGCAGAGAACATCAGTTCAGAATGGCGTGGACCAAGCCATGAGTACCACTTCTGTGACGGTCTGCACACCTCAAAACAGAACAGTCCTGAAGCTCGCCGGGGTGGGGTACTGGGTGTTAGGGTTATATATTTAAAGTGTTTTAGGATTTTTTTTGAACACAAAGGGTAATAGTGTAGAATCGTGGCCACTTTTCCTTTAGTGCTGTCTCTGTCTCTCATAAACAATCAAGGATTTACTTCTTCATGCAGCAAAGACCTTAAACTATTTCCTGGGGCCACTGAAATCTGACGGCACTAAATACACGTTTGACTTCTTCATGTTCTCCTTTCACATTGCGACTGCTGTGCATTCAAGTGAAACTGTATTCATATAGCTATGATTCCTAAACATTCACTGCATCAATATCCAAGAGCACGAGTCCCTTCTTTTCTGAGAAATCCATGGAGTCTTTTCTAAGTAAAGCTATGACCTGACAGAAATAAATAAACAAGAAAACAGGGTAGGAGTTTGGTTCCCACTTCAAGACTTCAAAGATCACTGCCCTGCCACGGTTTAGCCCCCAAGGCAGGAGCAGGAGCGGCTGGTGCCATACAAGCCCAGACCGTATCTTTGAGCAGTCGAGAAGTAGATGTCCTTTTGGATGGACGGAGCACCTCAGCGAGAGGCACCACAGCTCGGCCAGTCGAGTCTGAGCCACAGAGCAAAGGGCACAATTACGTGTGTCGCTCCTGACCACAGGTGTTCCTGACAAGGGTCAACAGCAGCCCCACTTCCATGGGAGCTGTGGAGGAGGCAGACAGGGAGGTGGAGTCGGGGAGGAGGAGAGTTAATGGAAGCAAAGGGGAAAGGGAGAGACAGTGAGTCAGCATGAGACCCTAGAACAAGTGAGGAGACCAAGGTGCACACGTCAACGCAGACAAAACAGAAAAATACAATAATCGTCAAGAGAAAGTCCACAAAATGAGCTCCCAAAAGCCCCCCTCATTTTTTTTTGTTTTGTTTTTTGTTGTTTTTTTTTTTTTGTAAAGTTATCATTCTATTGTAACAGACATGGCGCTGGAAATGAACTTCTAATCTGCAAAACGGGGGGCAGAAAGTCTGCCCCGTCTCCACAAAGAATCAGCAGGAGAAGAGTCGGATCTGAGCAACCTGCTCCATTTTTCTCCTCCTGGATCACCTGAGACCAGCTGTGGCGTGTTTAGGATAGTTCTTCTCTGGTAATAAGTGTTGATGCATTTATAATGGAAGATGCGAGCATCCCTAAGGGAACTGTACCTGATGGAAGAACAGAAGAACCATGAGCAGTTTCATACTCCTCATCCTTCCTTGACTTAATAAGCTCCTTGCAAATAACCAACTACTGCTGCTCTGTGTCAGCACGCCCAGGGACTAAAGAAAGCCTTCACTGTACAAGATTACATATGAAAAGCATCTGCTGTACCTGGTTTAAACAAGGCACTATTTGAGCTGCCTGTCAGCGAGAATGTGGAAAATGGCTTTTAGGAAGGACCTCCTCTTAGCAGTAGGAGCTGTGTGTGAAGCAGCACGTGTTCACAGAGTACCCGGAGCAGGTCTTGTGATGGGGGGTGGGGTGGGGGTGGGAAGATGAACACAGAGACTCATCTGAGGGTAAGGGTGTCAGCCCACTCAGCTCAGTTTAGCCCCGATTCAGGATCCGAGTTGGTCTAGGTTTTAATGCCACAGCAATTCTCTGGCCTCAAAGGGATGCTGGTTAAGTCAGTCGTAAGAGTCAACTGCATGACAAGGGGCCTTGGAAAAAGCCATTAGGTGATATGAGGAATGGTCTAAGAACAAAGATGGAAGAAACTGCACAGAGGTGGAGATGGACAGAAATATAATAACATCCCTAAGAAAAGAGTGAGTTCTGGCAAAAGGCAAAAAGTCAGCAAAAGGAAATGAGAAACAGCTTGGCAAGTCAGAGAGAGAAAACAGAGCATGTAGACCCTACGAAACAACTTTGAGGACAATCTGATATTGAGGTGAACGTAAAAATGTATGCAGAAAATTCCAGGAGCTATGTCTTTTTAATCAACAGTAAAAAAAAAAAAAAAAACTGTGTAAAGATTAGAATCTTCAAGAAGAGAATCAATAATCACAAAGGAACCCTGTTACTGGAAAAACAGAGGAAAAGAGAGGGAGAAGCTCTAACTAATATGGTGGCCCCAACAATGAGCAGACAGACAGACAGTAAGGATTTGAAAGTGAACGTGAAACTGAAGGCCGCTCAGTTGTGTCCGACTCTTTGCGACCCCATAGACTATATAGTCCATGGAATGCTCCAGGCCACAATACTAGAGAAGGCATTCAGTAATCTGAAACAAACAAAACCTACAAAAACAGATCTAAAGGACTTACTGACATTAAGCAAACAGAGAAATAAAAAAATATTAATAACCAGAAATGCCCTTTATATAATTTTACTTGGAATTTTCATTTGAATTTGGTAAAAAGTTACATACGGTCTTACAAAGGTGGTGAAGTAAAGGCAAAAGCTGTAAATAAAAAAGTATTACAACAACAAGTGGCGTCTGAAAACCCACGTGCTCACCAAGCCCACAGAGGTGGCAGTACTAGTTCTGCCGAACTTGAACCTGTCTTAGCAAAGCTCATGTGATATCTGGCAGTTTTCACTGTTTTTTCCAATACTTGATCTGAATGTAGATTAAAGTCCTCCAGAAGCTTTAAAACAACAATGATATGATTATCGGTCAGGTTATTTGGGAAAGAACATCAGTGCAAAGATATGAGATCACTTGAAAGATTCATTTAATTTACCAGAGCTCTTGGCAGTTCTAGGCATCATCCAGAAATTGTTCACTGCTCTTCAAATTAAAATTAGGACTCCACTACCTCAACCTGCAATGCTGAGGATTCACCCAAGAGTTTTTATAGGGTTCCATGCACTTCATACTTTTAAAACACAAAGTACATAATTAAGTAACTCTCACCTACAGTCATCACATTGTACATTATAGCCTTGGTACTTGGTATTTATCTCATGGCTGGAAGTTTGTACCTTTTGACGACCTTCATCCGATTCCCCTTATAGTTAACACTGCTGTATGGCATGTTTGAAACTTGTTAAGAGAGGAGATCCTAAGAGTTCTCATCACAAGGGCAAAAATTATTTTTTTCTCTTCTTTTTTTGTATCTGTATCTGTATGAGGTGATAGGTGTTAGGTAAACCTATGCAGTAATCATTTCACAATACACGTAAGACAAATTATGTAAGGTATACCATGTATACCTTAAACTTGTAGCTTCCCTGATAACTCAGTTGGTAAAGAATCTGCCTGCAATTCAGGAGGCCCCAGTTCGATTCCTGGGTCAGGAAGATCAACTGGAGAAGGGTTAGACTACCCACTCCAGTGTTCCTGGGCTTCCCTTGTGGCTCAGCTGGTAAAGAATCCACCTGCAAAGCGGGACACCTGGATTCGATCCCTGGGTTGGGAAGATCCCCTGGAGAAGGGGATGGCTACCCACTACAGTATTCTGGCCTGGAGAATTCCATGGACTGTATAGTTCATGGGGTCGCAAAATGTTCATATTTAAAGAAATAAAGAAAGTCTGGCAAGGGAGATATAGAAGGACAAGCTACTGGGGCCTCAATATTTTCTAAAGCAGGGGATTCCCAGATACCTCAGTGGTAAAGAATCCACCTGCCAATGCAGAAGACAAAGGTTCAGTCCCTGAAAGGGGAAGATCCCCTGGAGGAGGAAATGACAACCCACTCCAGTATTCTTGCCTGGAAAATCCCATGGACAGAGGAGCCTGGAGGGCTATAGTACATGAGGTCGCAAAAGAGTCAGACACAGCTGAGCGCACACACAGATGCATTTTCTGAAGCCACATTTCTGAAACTATCTGGTGAAAGAATCTTTTTTTCTTTTTATTTCTAATTACATTCAAGCCCTACTTTTTTATTCTTAGATTCAACAGGCATAAAACTCCTGTCAACTTGCTACAGAAGTTGCTAAATTGTTCCTCTGAATTTCTACACTTATCACAGACCAGTAAGTATGCGCCGTTGAGAGACCACACGAGGGGCAGCCGTGGTCAAATGTATTATTCAGAACTGGAATTCTTACTTTATAGCTGTTAAATCTGAAATGCAACAAGGTCCACTCAGAACTCTACCCATAGCTCCAGAGAGTAAACACTTTAAAAGAAAGGTTTGTATCACGGAAAAAAAAAAAAAAAAAAAAAGTGGACATCTGCAGCCCTCAACAAATTGAGGTTTTGTCGCTGTTCTGCTTATCTTCTCAAACTGATTGCAGGGCCCACTTACTTCAAGAGTTTTATCAGCAATGATCATCAGTTCATGATTATGGTGGGAAAGCCTTGCAGTATTTCCTGGGCCTACTCATTAGCACAGAGAACAGCATCAAGGCTCACAGTGAGAAGGCACATGATGACTCCCTGCCCTGCCACTTCCAGCTGAGCAGCTTTGGGCCGGAGACTTGACTCAGGACTTGACTCAGGACACCTCTTTCTCCGCTCATCAAACAGGGGAAGTGGCAGGATCAACGTCACAGTTACTCTGAGGATTAAGGGAGATTTTGCCCAGGAAGAGCTCAGTACAGTGAGTGATACATACTGAGCGCTCAGTAAACGTCAGCCAGGGGTTGGCCACACCTTTGGCAAATGGTGCCACTCCTAGGTGCAAGACTCTTGACGCCAGCACCCTCCCTGAAGGCCGGCCCCCCTGTGCTCAGGAGGAGCTGTGCGAGTCCAGAGCTGCAAGGCTTTCCCACCATAATCATGAACTGATGATCATTGCAGACTCGGGGAACTGTGTCCCTCACACGCTCAAGACGAATGAGTTGAAAAGTAGTGAGCACCCCTGCGAGGAGCTCGCTCTGCCCCCAGTCTCGATGTGGAGAGATGCTCCCGTTCTTCCACATAAAGCCTAACTTTACTGTGTTCCACTAACCTGTCTCCAGTTCTGGCATCAGTGGCAGATCTAGATTTTACCCTCACTGAAAGCCCCCTCTACCATCACCTCACACAGCTTCACTCCAGCAGAAACAAAAAGCTCATCTGATTGCAGGCTCAGTTTACTGTTTGACAGCATAAGCCTGGCTGGTTTTGACTTCTCACGGGGGCCTTTGGGAACCTAACGATGTGAGGCCCCTCCCTGGTTCCTCTTGACACTGTGGACCTTGGGCAGATCACTCAGCCCTCTTTCAGTCCCCATCAGTGACAGAGAGGCTGTCAATATGCTGCCTCCCTTCCTGGAGACATGAGGCCCAACGCTTACTGACGAGAACAGCAGAGCAAACAGGGTAATGGGTGGGGGGAATATATATATATATGTTCATTCTTGAAACATATATTTAAAGTATACAAACATATATGTATTTAAAGAATTACTCTTTTTCACACGGTACTTCCCCTTCACTATATACTGTGGACCCTTTAAACCCACGCCGTGTACTTTCTAAAAAAGAAATAGTTAGTCTCTTTGCTGCTGCTACTGCTGCTAAGTTCCTTCAGTCGTATCCGACTCTGTGCGACCCCAGAGATGGCAGCCTACCAGGCTCTTCTGTCCCTGGGATTCTTCAGGCAAGAACACTGGAGTGGGTTGCCATTTCCTTCTCCAATGCATGAGAGTGAAAAGTGAAAGTGAAGTCACTCAGTTGTGTCCGACTCTTTGCAATCCCATGGACTGCAGCCCACCAGGCTCCTCCTTCCACGGGATTTTCCAGGCAAGGGTACTGGAGTGGGATGCCATTGCCATTGTCTCTTTAGTTGATGATATTTTATGCTAAAGTCCCTCTTCAGTGTAAGATGATTTATATTTAGCTGATTCACTTTGCTGTATACCTGAAACTAACACAACATGGTGAATCAACTATGCTCCAGTAAAAGTTATTTTAAAAGATTTATTTTGCTAATTTATGTAATAAACCAATTATATTTCATATATCTATATGTAAGTATTTCTTATATGGACGTTGATCACCCAGCTATGGCATGCAAGGTTACATCTCCATTATTAGTCCTGGTCCCTTTTTATTATATATATATACATAAAATTGCTTTACAATGTAATATTGGTTTCTACTATACAACAAAGTGAATCACCTGTAAGTATATATATATATAGCCCCTCCCTCCTGAGCCTCCTCCCCGCCTCACCACATCCCACCCTCTAGGTCATCACAGAGCACCAAGCTGAGCTCTCTGCACTATATAGCAGCTTCCCACTAGCTATCTATTTTACACGTGGCAGTAAAAACATGCCATGTACTTTTCATGCCTTAAACCATTAAGCTTCAAGTGCTATCAAAATTCATCACAAAGAAAGCAATAACAAGGATTTAGGCAGCCCTCTGAATTCTTTCCAGGTCTTTGAAAGCTCATATCAGAACTCCCTGCAATTCTGAAATCAAGAGTTCTTGTTTATCACTAACATCATCTACAGGGTGAGCCCCAGCCGACATCACTGGCCCATTCATCTGGGTCCATCTTGATGTTTCCATTCTATTCCTTGGTGTAGAAGCAAAAGTCTCAGGAAGGCCATCTTTGCCAGGCATTCACCATTCTTCCAATCCTCCTCTGATCCACAGGAAAGCTGGCCTCCACGCACCTTCTGTCCAGCACCCTGGCCTTCCAGGTCCATCACATCTTGACATCCTCTCCCTGACTCTGACAACACTGTTGGTTTCCTCCCAACAGCAAACACGGTTCTCCCTAAACCGTATTCATCAGGGCCCATAGCCTCCTATTTCTTCCTACATCAAAGCCTTTTTCTGGTTTTGTGAGTGTGTGTGTGTGTGTGTGTGTGTGTGTGTGTGTGTGTTAGTCAATCTATAGAAATTTCTGGATGGATTCTGAACTGAAGGCATTTCAGTGTTTCAGGAGATCAGCTCCCATCTGGGCACTGAATGTTCTTGCCAGAAACAAGGATGGGTAGTCACCCAATGCAAGCTTGGTCTCCCGCAGCAACGGGGACCTTGCTCTCTCCCGGGGCAGTGTGAACTGTGAGCTAGTTCTTGTTCCTTCTGAGCTTAGAGAGCCCTCCCTTTTATCTTTAGATTTTATTAGGCCTCTGCCCACATAATAGGGTGTTTTATACAACCATCCAAATCCCTCTTTTATGTGATGGCCCATGAGATAGCCGAGGGCTCCCATCTCCAGAATAAACCTGCCAGGACATGGCTTCCTAGCTCCTCACCATTTGATCACCCTCCTCCAGACACGTTCTAATAGCCTACCTTGGATCTGGGGTCTTCTGTGCTTGGGGCATTTCCTTATATTCTGTTCCATCTCTTTCTTCTTTCCTTGAATATGACCTCCCAGTAAACTTGCAGAGTGGTCCCAGCCAACACAGAAATTTACGTACAGAAAGAGCTAACGTGGTGGACAGGCGGCCACTATATACGTGTTTCCTGTTATGTCCTGTACATTCAAGTTGGCCCAGTTATCCCTAGGACAGTACACATGGCACCAAGGAACAATCGGGACCTCAAAACTAGTCTTCCAACAAGCCCCGTGTGCTGGCTTTATCGTGTCTTAATCCTAGATGTCAGTCTCTGCTCCTGCTCTCACTCACTCCTTTCCTAATCAGAGTCCCTTCATCAGATTTGTGCTTTGGATGTTACCGTTCTCAAGGATAACAAGAAAGGCCGAACAATGTTCCTTCTTATTGACACTCTAATGACATCCATGGAAGTGAAAGACGCTCAGTCATGTCCGACTCTTTGCAACCCCATGGACTATACAGTCCATGAAATTCTCCAGGCCAGAATACTGGAGTGGGTAGCTGTTCACTTCTCCAGGGGATCTTCCCAACCCAAGGATCAAACCCAGGTGTCCCGCATTGCAAGAGGATTCTTTACCAGCTGAGCCACCAGGGAAGCCCATAGTGAATTATCATTTGTATAGCAGTGCTCTTGCCTGGAAAATCCCATGGACGGAGGAGCCTGGTAGGCTGCAGTCCATGGGGTCGCTAAGAGTCAGACACGACTGAGCGACTTCACTTTCCCTTTTCACTTTCATGCATTGGAGAAGGAAATGGCAACCCACTCCAGTGTTCCTGCCTGAAGAATCCCAGGGATGGGGGAGCTTGGTGGGCTGCCATCTCTGGGGTCACACAGAGTCGGACACGACTGAAACGACTTAGCAGCAGTAGCAGCAGCAGCAGCATATACTTTATAATTTACAATCACCTTACTCTTCAGAGCAACCCTGAGGAGTAGATATTACCCTCATTTTATAGATGAGTACGCTGAGGCAGTCCAGGAACTCAAACCCAGGTGGTCTTCTGATTTCACAGTTGATGCTATTTAGTATACACTCTACTGACTCAGGGGCTCACGAATCTTAAGTATAGAAAGTTTTCTACAGGTAAGTGAAAGTGAAAGAAAGTGTTAGTCTCTCAGTCTTGTCCAACTCTTGGCAACCCCATGGACTGTAACCTGCCAGGCTCTTCTGTCCATGGAATTCTCCAGGCAAGAATACTGGAGTGAGTGGCCATTCCCTTTTGCAGGGGATCTTCCTGACCCAGGGATTGAACCTGGGTCTCCTGCATTGCAGGCAGATTCTTTAGCAACTAAGCTCCCAGGGAAGAGGAGCTTATGAATCTTAGGTACAGAAAGCTTTCTATGGTTCAGTTCCAAGTATCAGAGAATGAGTCACAGAGGAAAAAGCAGAGGAATCTGGTTTCCATTTCTGGCTTTGCTATAAACTACCTCACAGTTTAACTTTGGTCCTCAGTTTCCTCTTTCATAAAATAAGGGATCAAACGAGACAGTCTCTGAAGTGCTTTCCTGCCCAGCTGTCCTTTGTCTCTGCCCCGTCTCTGCCGTGTTGCTAAAATTAGGCAGAAAACATTGTTGAAATACCTTTCTTTTTTATTTCTCAGCATTCTTTTTTTAAGTTTCTGGAATTAGCTAGATAGCTTGACAACTATGCAGCCAGTCTGTCAATAAGGAAGAAAACTGACACTTATTTAATAGTTAAATTTTAAGCAATTCATTTTCTGTAATGAGAATACATATCTGGAAACACCAGCCACGGGGCTGCACCCATAAAAGTCCACATCCCGTGGAGACCATCTTTAGAGCCACGTGTTCTCAACACAGATTCTCAACGCAGGCAAAGTTTGGCAACGTCTGGGGACAGTTTAGGGTGTCACAACAACTCAATAGACATGAGTTTGTGCAAACTCTGGGAGATGGTGAAGGACAGGCAAGCCAGGCATGCTGCAGTCCATGGGGTCACTAAGAGTCAGACACAACTGAGCGATTGAACAACCACCACAACCAGTGAAGGTACCACGGGAATCCGGCAAGTAGAGTCCAGAGACGCTGCTGAACATTCTATAAGCACAGGACAGTCCTCAGGACAGAGTTATCCGGCCCAAGGTGGCAAAGAGCTGAGGTTAAGAAACTGTGACTTTCAAAGAGCAAAGTCAAACAACAGCCCCAAACTCTTGCTAGTGTTTTAGCTGAACTGGTCCGCTTGAGAGGCTAACCAGGTGGGCTCACCTGAAAGAACTGAGGCTCTAGACACCTCTCTTACCTGGCGAAGAAGGACGCAGCCACCGAGGTGCCCGAGGAGGTCTCGCTGGCCACGCAGGAGCCCTGCGGGGTGGGGACGCCGCTGCAGGCCGAAGGCTTGTCTGCATTGTAGCGGTTCAGCGCTGCCTCTGTTAGGCCTTCCCGGCCAGGCTCTGTCATCAGCTGGGAGATCTGACAAGGAAAACGGATATCGAGCTCATTACCTGTGGCTCATGGCATTTCCTGACCACCACCGGCAGCCTCTCTGTTTTGGGGTCGAAGCCAGAGTGCAGGGGAGATGGGGATGGGGGTGGGGAGGGCTGGGAGGAACACATTCCCCACATCCACTCAGTGACACGTGACATGCACACACTACATGTAGTGTCTAGGGCTTCTCTGAGGCCATTTTCCTGCATTTTAGCTAGTATACCTCATTTTCATTAAATGTAATGGAATAAAATGATCCTCTGACATTGTAAGTTTCAATTCGTCTGTGTCTCCCTTCCATTTGGAGGTGAAAGCGGGAGCCATTAATCAACACTATCTGCAGCCCAAGACCAGACCAAAAAGACCAGCAAGCGCTGGTTTCTTACCAGGAATGGCCCCCAGTGCTCTCAAATAGACAAGTGGGACAAAGACATCCTTTTTATTAAGGCAGACGTGAACCTGCTAATGAAGAACCTAAGAAATTAAACAAAGCACTACTTGTTACTGTTGTTGCTGCTGTGCAGTCAGCAAAGAGATGACTTGGAGGAGCTCATAAAAATAGATATAGTCTACCACGTATTACTAAATTTTTTTTTCTTGGAGGGTTTAGATCATTTCAACAGACTTAATTTTCCTACCGGTTCATTAAGATAAATGGTTTCCGTTTTATTGGCAATAATTGACTTCATGATGCAAATTCTAGTCGATGATGATGGGTCCATTTTGCCTACATGCACATAATAGACCATGAAGAACCATACTTCTGGGCAAAGTTAGAGACCTGTACAGAAATGTACTTTTGGAAAGTGCTAAGCCCATGACAAACGCAACAACTATGCAGGCAAGTCCAAGTGTGCTGTTTTGAAAGCCTGGTACTTTAAAACGTCAGTCTACTTACAAAAAGGAAAAACTGTTGGTTTTTTGTTTTTTTTTTTTTTAAGGAAACTTTTTAGTTTTGTTAAAAGAAAAAAAACCTGGTCTCCAGGCAGTTCAAACCTCTTAAATGTTGAGTGAAAAATGTTTCTAATTGCCTAGAAAATACAAGAGCAATAAGGCAAAGATCAGGAACAGTTTCTACCTTGTAACTGAGCAGGCCAGAAGGACAGTGAAAGAGTCCATTTGTTAACCTTTGAACATAAAACATTTGTACTTTCCATTATTAGAAGAAGAGCAATTACTCTTGAGCCCCATAGACTTGAAACTTTGCTCTGCTTCAATTCATGCTCTGACTTGGAAAGCCTTGGCATTATTCAGTTGTAACTCTGCCAACACACACTTTCTTATTCTCATTCATTAAATGCATGGTAAGGAAACTCAGCCTACATCAGCAAAAGCAGAGAGCAGGCAGGAAAGACAGCCAACGGCCTGGAGGGCATCCCCTGCAGAGACAGGGACTGCTGTCCTGGGGCTTTGTCTGCTGCCCATGGGGTGTGGGCTCCCCTCAGCCAACTGGCACTCTGCCAGAGGAATGAGGCAGCCTGGAGGGGGGCCAGCTGCAACGGTCAGGGACCTGCCCACTGCCACGCACTCTGTTGTCCGCACAAGGTGGGTGTCGATGACGCACTGGTGGTACATGATGCCATCCTGGACAATGTCCCCCGTAAAACTCCAGAATTGGCAGCACCATTTTCTTTTCACCAAGCAGCTACAATCCAAGAGACACACGCACTGCTTTTAATACACAAAGACAACTGGAAAAAAGGCAGGGAGCCAGTTGCGTGAGTTGTGCGATTTGTTACCGCTTATAAAATGCCTTCACTGGCTGTAGCTACCGTCTGATCTACTGCATGGGCCGTTTCTTTTTCATTAATGTCACTGTAATCTGAAGTTTGGAGGGAAGGGAATGGCATGCCTCTGCCTCTCTATGTATGAACAGTCCTTGCAGACGCCCTGTGGACCCACAGAGAAGACAGTAGGATGTGTGGCAAATAACATGACGGCCTAACCCACAGACACCGGCTTCTGGGCAGTTCCAGGTTCCTGAGTCTGGCCCAGGAGGAGTGCAAGGGTCCTGTGGGCACATGGCTTTTCACAGTGTCACCCAGCAAATGAATTTCCATGCACTGGCCTCCTTAAAAGAGCGCTATTGGCTACCTTGTGCCAAGCAAGAAACTCTAACTCTTAGAGAACTGGAGATTAGTGGACATGGGACAATCAGTTCTTAGGCCTCTAAATACAATTACTCAATAATCAGTTGCTTTTATTTTTATTTATTTATTTATTCGCCTGCACCGGGTCTTAGTTGTGGCACATGGGGTCTTTGATCTTCGTTGCGGGAATCAAGATCTTTTGTTGGCGGCATGCAAACTCTTACATGCAGCATGTAAACTCCCAGCTGAGGCATGTGCAGTCTAGTTCCCTGCCTGGGGGTGGAACCTGGGCCCCCTGCATTGGGAGCACGGACTCCTAGCCACTGCACCACCAGGGAAGTCCCCTCAGTTGCTTTCAGAAATTAGAATTAGAGAATGTTTTAGAGCTAGAAGTGATATCAAGGTCATCCTGTTTTTCTTAATTAAGAAAACTGAGGAGCAGAGAAGTGATTTGCCCGAACAAATGTTGGTTGAGACCAGGATTCTGACTCCAAGGCCAGCACTAGCCCTCCTCTTTCCCTTGACTCCCTCTTCTCCCTCCTCCCTTCTTTCTCCTAATCAAAAGAAAAATTTTACACATATAGAAAAAAAAATCAAATAATGGTCAAACATATGACAGGGATTATAAAAAACAAAATTTAACATTTTATATTTTAGAAAATATATTTTAAAAGAAATCAAATCATATCGAGAATTAAATTGCCCATGTCCCTGGTTCACTGCCCTTCCTCCTGGTTCCCCCTTTCCAGACACGGTCAGTGTTGTGATTTTGGTGGGGGCCCAATACTTTGGCCACCCCATGCAAAGAACTGACTCATTGGAAAAAACCCTGATGCTGGGAAAAACTGAAGGCAGGAGGAGAAGCTGAAGGCAGGACAACAAAGGACGAGATGGGTGGATGGCATCACTGACTCTACGGACATGAGTTTGAGCAGGCTCCAGGGGTGATGGACAGGGAAGCCTGGTGTGCTGCAGTCCATGGGGTCGCAAAGAGTCGGATACGACTGAGTGACTGAGCTGAACTGAGTCCATGCTCTTCTCCACCACGTGCCTTCCACCACATCACAGCCCCCAAGAGCCTGGCTGAGCTCACCCTGTGGTTCCTTGGAGCATTCTCTATGTCTTATTCTGCTTGTTACAAAATGGGAAGGGGCACCCTCCCAAATGTCACCTGCTGCATGATCTCCCCACCTAAAAGTTCGTGTTACTTGTAGTGAATACCCAGTGTCTTCTTCAGGGATTACAAACTCTCAGAAATAATAGACAAACAGATACAGCAATGCTAACTGACCTCCCCCTCAATCTCTGTACTCCAGGATTCCAGCCTCCCTCAAGTTTCTCAAACAGGCTCCTCTTGCAACAGGGTCTTTGCACGTGCCTTCACTCTCCATCTGGAATGCTGCTACTTTTCCTTCAGATCCGAGCTCAAGCATCACTTCTCAGAGATGCCTTCTTCCAACCTCCCTCCAGCCTCTGTGGAGCTTTTACAGAACTGCAGTCCTTCCTTCGATATCTTTACCTTGGCTTCTAGTATGCATTCAAGAGTAGGTCACTGGGGCTTCCCTGATAGCTCAATGGTAAAGAATCCTCCTGCTAGTGCAGGAAACATAGGTTGGATCCCTGGGTTGGGAAGATCCCCCAGAGAAGGAAATGGCAACCCACTCCAGTATTCCTCAGAATACTGGACAGAGGAGCCTGGTGGTCTATAGTCCATGGGGCTGCAAGAAGTCAGACACAACTTAGCCACTAAACAACAACAAACAACATGGTCTCTCACTACACAAAAGCCCCAGGATAGTGGATCAAGGGTTACCGCTATATTCCCAGAGATCAGCACAATGCTGGGGTGTCCAAAACATATGTTTGGAATAAATCTGAGCTATTATTATTTTCTACTTCTCATATTTATCTAATTAAATATTTTTGCTTAAGTCCTTTAAATAAGAAGTCTTAGTTCTTTTTAAAATGTCACTGCATTTCTATTTCATTTGCCTATTGGGATATACTAGTATTTTCCCTCTCCCTATCACCACCGAAGTGTAGCGTCCTGGCTCCACTCTGTGCTAGTTCAGGGATCAAGAGCTGCCTCTTTTTCAGACCTGTAATTCATGTGTTCATTTCTTCACATGAGCAACCACATACTGGGTACTTAGTACGTGCCAGGTACCGTGGCAGGCACACATGCTGACATTTCTTACAGTCTCCTGTATCTTCAATATTTACTGTTTTCCCCAACTCACTGGCTCACCGGCCATCAGTTTCATATACAAAGATAATCTACAAAATAGCTGGCCTAAAGCATAACTCCTGTCTGTTATCTCTCCTTTAGTCAAATCTTTATGATTCTGAAAGATAGCCCAACTAGGTTTGCTCTCAACAGAGGCAGTGATCGCTGCTTTAACTGAACAAGTAAAATCATATTCTAGACTATTCTGAGAGAGAGGGAGCCCCCTTGTCAGATAAGCAATGATTCTTCATATACACACTGGAGCATGGGCTTTAGAATGCTGGGTTTGGATGGAGCTCTTCTTACCCTGGTAATGTCACGCTTGCTAGAAAAATTTCCCTTTTCTTCAACCCCTCAAACTACACGTGAGTTGTAACGGAATGGTTCTACTATAAAAGAAACAGGTAATTGGCTGAAATTTGGCTATGAAACAACTATTCCCATCCAAATTCTTCCTGTGGCTCTCTGAAATTGTGATAGCTTGTCACTGTACTGGTCATACATTAAGCAGAGAAGGCTAAAGCTCCATATCTATGATAGTTACAGCGTTACTAACAAAAAAAAAGGTGGCCCTAATACCTGTTGACCTCTTTGGTGATAATGAACCTCTTCTTCCTCTTACAAACCTCATTTGAAACTATCAATATTAGGTTAGGCAGACAAGTTGGCTATTATTCCCATCTCACAGATGAGAAAAGAGAGGTTCAGGGGAGTCAGTAATTTGTCCAGGGCTGTTCAGCCATTAAGTAGGGAAGTTCAGATGGAAATGCAGATTTCTGACTATATTCTTTATTCTTTTTAAAAATTATTGTAAGATCTCATCTCAGTGACTGAAGTGTACTGAATAACCTGGGAATCAGACTTGGCAGATTACATGGAATAAACTTTACTTAGTCACTGACCTCTGGAGAAGGAAATGGCAACCCACTCCAGAATTCTTGCCTGGGAAATCCCATAGACAGAGGAGCCTGGTGGGCTACAGTCCAGGGGGTCACGAGAGTTGGACATGACTTAGCGACTAAACTACCACAGTCACTGACCTCAAGAGATCTGAAAGAAAGCTAGACCAAAATACTTGCAGTCAGCCAAAGAAAGACAATGTTTCCTCTCCCTCTCCAAAATAAGGGAGGAAGGGATGTAGGAATGTTGTCTGTGATTCGGCAACAGAGAGCTTCCGAAATGTGTTTCTAGCCAAATCTGTAGGTCAAAGAGGTCCTCAGGGAACCGGAAGGAAGGAAGGAAGGTGTCTGCGCTCACCTGCTGGCCTTTCTGGGTGAGCAGGTGCTCACCCTGGGTCCCTCCCAACCTCCTTCTGAAGGGAAGAGGCCCCGGCTGGGCTCACGGGCTCATACAACACGAATGCCTAAGAGAGACCTCACTGAGAATTCCCTCCACCCCACTGCTTCCTGAGCCGGAGCTGGGTCTCAGGAGCCACGCAAGGCAGACCCTACAGCCCCTGAGGGGTTCTGATTTCCTTCCTTGATCATCCATGTGACAGAACTAACACCCCCCCACCCCGCATTCCCGAGCCGACCCTCCTGGGCGGCAGACCACCGACCTAACAGCACTCACTCTTCCTTGGGTTCTGAATTTTATTTCAGGCCAGTGGCCTTTCCCCCCAGCCAGGGGCCCCCCGCACTTCAAAAGCAAGTCTCTCTGAGAAGGGCCCGCTCTTTCGCTGCCAGCCATAATGAAGGCTCTGTTCTGGACAGATCTGCCCGGAAGACTCTGCTCCTCTACAGGGCGAGGAGAACCCCAACCCCTTCACCAGCTGTGCAGCAATCCCACCTTTGGTGGGGCCAGGCAGGTGGGCTGCATGCGGGGCAGACTGTAGCGGTCGGTCCCACAGAGCCCTCACCACAGGCCTGCGGAAGTGGGATTCCAAGAGGCTGATGGTCAGAAAGCCTGGGTGCCTCCTCAGGGGAGAGCGGCCAGTGAGGAGGAACCAAGCCTGGACCCCGATTTGTCTGATTCTGAGACACTGTCATCCTGTTCTCCACACTTTGTCCAAGTGTGAGGGGGCTTTAACTGCCCCCTCACGGCGGCACTGGTGGCCCCCTCCCCACAGCCCACTGTGTGAGGAAATGCCCAGACAGCTGGAGTGGCCAGAAACAGTCTGCAATTAAAAGCCTTCTTTTCAGAGGCCTACCGTTTACCTCCGCTTTTCAGACTGTCCTGGATTAATTCTTCTCTCATGACACTGTGAAAGCTACCAGACTCTTCCTGGGAAAATTCAGATCCCCAAACCTCATTCTCTCCATGTTAACATGTCTAAAAAATGTAAAGTTCTAGGGGAAAGGATTCGTTATCTTGATTATGTGGGGACGTTAGAGCCTAGAAGCAGCAACTGAAAACTTGCCAGGGGGTTCTAGTCACTAACTTTAGCGGGACTAGATTTTTACCACAGGATTTTGTTTGGTTTAGTTCTGATTAAAACCTGCAGCTGGCTCCCCATCTCAGTTATACTGGACAGTTTCACTAACACAACAGTATCTGACTTTCAAAACACCACATCACCTCCCTCGAGTGGTGGTCAATTAAACAGGAGACGGGCAGTAGAGGAAGCAGACACAGGGAGGAGGAGGCCTGTGTATCTGCACATGTGTGTCCCTGTCCACATGGGGTCTTTGGTGTGCGTGGGAGTCCCCACTAACATTCCTGTGCACAAGGAAGTGCTCACAGATAAAGCTCCTCCCTTACGTTTCATCTTAGGCAAGAGTCATGTCTTACAATCATTACATTTTTGCACTGACACCTCAGGAAGAGCAGCCACATACTGGTCAACAAAGAAGTCTCAAATCTTACATTCGCTTATGATCGTGACCACAGAAATCAAGACAAAAGATTATCAACCAAGGCGGCTTTCACATTGCAAATCGCAATCTATAAGCCATTGACCTTTAACTTCCCCACAGACAGGAAGGCATCTGAGAGCTTCCAGAGTGTGACAGGTTGGGGGTTCATCTTAAATGGCATTATTGACCCAGAAAGCCATCTCCCTTTGACTCTGCTGAGGCAGCAGAAAACACCACAGTATCCATTTCCTGTGTAGAGACATTTATGGACAGCAAACGCATCCCACTCAGTCATTGTATTTCATGACATTATGACCCTAAATCCCAGAATATAACGTGTAAAGCATTTTCTCTTAGGCGATTAATATTGGGGTAGCTCCTTTCTTGTTTTTTATTACTTACACTGTCACTTAATATTTTTTATGATTTTGAAAACAGTTGTTGTTTTAGGCACAAAGTCATGTCCGACTCTTTCTCAACCCCATGGACTGTAGCCCACCAGGCTCCTCTGTCCATGGGATTTCCCAGGCAAAAATACTGGAGTGGGTTGCCATTTCCTTCTCCAGGGGAATCTTTCTGATGCAGAGATTAAACTTGCATCTCCTGCATGGGAGGCATATTTTTTTTTACCACTGAGCCACCCGCAAAAACAGTGGTGCTCAATAAATATTTTTGATGTATGTAAGCACCAACCAATTCAGTTATCCTGAAAAAGACTGGACTCAGTTAACGCCAGCCCTTGGCCTTGCCTATGCTGTCAGCCACTGCACTCTTAGGGATTGAGGCCAGCAGAATACACTTTCAAAAACCCTATGTAAAATATAGATGAGATAAACAAACCTGTGAAGGACCTCCAAACCAAAGGGAAACAGTTACAGCTGACCACACAGACCCTGCATTTCAGTCATAGGGTAACAGGAAGCTGTGATAATAGGGTAATAGAGAACAGTGTCCTTCTCCAGTAGTCACATTGCAGGGAGACAGACTGCATTAACTTACTTAGTTTTTGCTCATATCAAGAGAGTGGGGGGAGAGAGAATTTTTCTCCGCTTCCTGTATATGAGTCGTTGCTTTCACTGGAGGAACGTGTCAGTCCCCACTGAGTCACCTCTGCGGCTGGCTGCAACAGCCTCTTGGCAGAGGCCCCTCCCCGCAACCCCTCCCCTCCAGAGCAGGCTCCCCTTGGGGAAGCAGCTGCACTTGGTGAGCAAGGACAGTAGCTCGGAGGATTCCTGCCAACAGCCACAGATGTGTGTCTCTTACTTTGGAACCACTCCTTCTGGGGACCAAAATGCTTCCTTCTATGAGTTATGTTCATTTGATCCTGGCAGGCAGAGAAACAAGAGGAATTACCAACCCACTAGGGAAGCACTGGGATGTCGCCAAAGCCTGAATGATCTCTTCTTCTGCAGTGTCTGCGCAGGTCAGTGTGGCCTGGGCTGGCTGCCCTCGGCCCTCACTAAGCTGTTCCACTGCGCTCTTTCCTTGGCGTGCTTTCTGCCCTGAGTGATTGGGCAAACTTGATCCCATTTCAACCCTAATCTCCCTCTGCCCGCCTGTTCTTCCCCTGGAAAGCAGACCTGCCCGGAGGCGGCAGGGAGGTGGACTTGTAAAGGGGGCAGAGCTGATGTCACAGCACAGCTTCTTGCTAAGAAGACTCAGCAGACACTGCGGCAAGTTAACTACTGCTGGCTCTTTTTGCCTGAAGGAAATCTACTGAAAACTATGGTAGTAAAATGGGCTTCCCACTAATCTCTTCTAAAGATGTTTTAACAAACAAAAGGACACATATTGTATGATCCCAATTGTATCAGACACCTGGAGTAGTTAGGTTTATAAAGACAGAAGGTAGACAAGTGGTTGCCAGAGGCCTGGCGGGGAGGACAGGGGGAGCTGGGGGAGGAAAGAATGTCCGTCTGGGAAGATGGGCAAGGTCTAGAGATGGATGGTAGCAATGGCCGCACAACACGTGAACACACTTCATGCCACAGAACTAACGGCAAGTTACAAATTGTTAAAATGGCAGATTTTATTGTGTACATTTTACCACAGTTAAAAAAAAAAACAGGCCACCAGGAGACTGCTGACTAAAGGGACAGCCCAAGAATCTACTCACTGAAAGGACTAAGAAAACAAGCCCGTGGACAGAAACCAAAGCTGGAAGGACAGTGCTCCCGTAATTCACAACACGGCCCCACAACCACGGTAACATCTCCAGGGTTCCGCTCAATCGTTTGGTGGTACCTGAAACTTCAGAGCGCTTAAAGCAATGCCTGGCACACAGTAGGTGCTCTAAATATTTCCCGAATATTCTAGAATCACTTGAAGAAGTAGTTCAAGAGGAGACTGTCCTGTAGTATTGGAGACTGTGCTGGAACACAGGCCTCTCCTGGAACATAGCAGAGGTGCTGAGATTTTCTCCGTGTGAGACTCACCTATGGGACAAAAGATTCTCTATCCAGAAACACCACAGGGGGAAGTTTAGGTTATGTCTATTTTACAATAATAAAAACAAAGGAACAAAACAAAAACAGCACAGCATCAAAGAGTTAATCCCCTTCCGTTTGCCCCGGGTGGCCTGTGCCTGCGTTGTCATTTTAGAGGACTCTGAGGGTCTAGGCCAAGTCAGAGAAGGGGGCCGAGTCCTCCAGGGACTCTGAGGGTGAGTTTGCAGGGTGGTCTCGGTGACAGGACCCCACCAGCATATGCCCGCAGCCTACAGGAGATGGGGTCAGCCAGAGCCCAGCCAGAAGGGGCTGAAGAAAGCCCCCAGCAGAACTGGACCCTTGGGTGAAACCGCATTTGAATTCTGCACACTTGCCAAGTCAAATGCTATCGTTCCTCATCTTCACTCAAGTGACTTCACTCACATCAAGTCACACCTGAACCATGGGTAAACATTCTTTCCATGATGGAGTATTCTAGAACTGGGTTGGTTCAGATCCTCTCCTATGCCACTGTTGACTTTTAGGCGTTAACGCTTTGGTTAATTTTCCTACAGCCCTGGGCACGCTGTCCACAGAACAGAGGCAGTTCACATAACTTGAGCCTGGTCCCAGATCTGGCCCAGTCCTCACGGCTCCCAGGCACACAGATCACCTCTGAGACCCTTTGGCTGCCTTAAGGCTGATGAACTCCCCATGCTGTCCAGTCACCCCCTCCCCCATCAGCACCAAGAGGCCATGATGGGATTCCTATGTTCCAGGGCTGGATGTTTGATTACCCTTATTATCTTAGCTTGCTTTGGCTATAAATTTTATTAGTGGCCATAAAATTATCCATCCACAGCGTTTGACTCAATGACCTCTTGCAAAAGAGAACTGCACACACCGGTGCTACCGGGGCCTGGGAGAAGCCACCTTTTCCTCACCCGTAATTTACAGCCTCGCCTTCATCCAGGGTTCTGCCCTGTGTGATGGGACTCAGCAAACAGAGGAGGCTGCTTGTGTTTCATGACACCCATTATCGGGGCTTAAATCTGGCCCCTCAGCACAGGGTGACTGTCTTCTTTTATTCTTTGTGCTGCTAGAAGGCAAAGGGGCAGGGCCACCCAAAGGCTTTAGAAAAGACTGGGGTACACGGTGCAGCAAAGGCCAGGCGCATGTCTGTTTTGAATTCTTCCCTTAGATTTCTTAGTTCTGAAATGTGCAGTTCAAGGCAGAGCTCAAATATTCCTTTAAAGAAGATCTGGTAACAAATGATAAAGTCTTACCATTAACCTGATAGTATTTCTAAGCATGCTTGTCGTTGTTTAGTTGTTAAGCCACGTCTGACTATTTTGCGACCGCCTAGACGGCTAGCTCCCCAGGCTCCTCCGTCCGCAGGATTTCCCAGGAAAGAATACTAGGGGGCGTGGGGTGCCATTTTCTTCTCCAGGGGAATCTTCCCAGCCCAGGAATCCAACCCGTGTCTCCTGCATTGGCAGGTGGATTCTTTACCACTGAGCCACGAGGGAAGCCTATTCCTACATACAGATACATGTAAATACGTTGACTGAAAAGACTTTTAATACTTACTCCTCAAGTATTTTTCATGGGGTGGTTTGATAACACATTCAAAGACAAATAATGATACTTGGAGTCAAGCTAACATGATGAGGTTAGTTTCAGCCTGAGAGAATGCTGAAAAATGACATCAGACATCCTAATGGAGCATCATCATATTCCTTCCTATTTTTGAGTCAGGTTCTATTCTAAGAGCTTTGTATATGTGTTGCCATATTTAATCCTGACCACAACCTTATGAAAGAGGCAAAACTGTCACCAAATAATAGTTTAAACTCTGTCTGCCACATGGAAGAAGTCCGGAGGAGGTAATGTCGCCAGCTTCCCTTTCTGTCCTTGAGTTTTCTGTCTTGCACTGATCACATCCAGAGAATTCGCAGCTCTTCAGCTATGGCTGCCCCATGCAGAAAACGTGTTAACAGTCAATGAGTTGATGAAGAGCAGAGGAAAGGATCATTTGAATAATTTCTCAATATGCACACAGACTTGCTCTATCCAATGTTTGGTGATTTTTATGATCAAAGGAAAGTAAAATCAAATGGTCTGAATCTTGATGTAATTGAGTTCACTTTCAATTTGGAACTAAGCAAATTCAGACTGAGCAGAACAGTCAAAGGAAAAAGCACAACCCTCATCAAGGGTTAGGCCAGAAGTGACTCTTAGCTCAGCTCCCAAGACCTGGAAAGACTACTGACTCTTCCATGTACTGAATCAGGTGGCTACTCTTTTCCTGGGGGAAGGTTACCATTGCTCAGGGAAGCCCCAGTGGCTCAGTGATAAAGAATCCACCTGCCGATGCAGGAGATGTGGGTTCACTCTCTGGGTCAGGAAGATCCCCTTGAGGAGGAAATGGCAACCCACTCCAGTATTCTTGCCTGGAGAATCCCAAGGACAGAGGAGCCTGGTGGGCTACAGTGCATGGAGTCACAAGAGACGGACATGACTTAGTGACTAAATCACCACCACCACCCACCATTGCTCTCCGCCCTAAACACTTCCAAGAGCCAGCACCCCAGGAAGCATGCCCTGAGCATGCTGCCCCACCCTGAATGATCGGGGCCACCCCTCCATATGGGCCCCACACCTGCCCTTACATCAGAGCATTTGTTTTATTTCATTTTGTAACTGCCTGTCACAAACAGGTCTCTCTTCTCAACTAGATGGTGAGCCCAGTGAGGATACGTACTGAGTCTACCAGAATGGCACAGTGTCTGGATATGGAATATATCTAATAAATAGACCAATTAATACATTAATGAAAAAACACAAATAAAAATGAACTTGTTATAGTTGGGATAGGATTGCTGGAGTTTTGTTTGCTTTTGAGTAGATGGTGAGCCCAGTGAGGATACGTACTGAGTCTACCAGAATGGCACAGTGTCTGGATATGGAATATATCTAATAAATAGACCAATTAATACATTAATGAAAAAACACAAATAAAAATGAACTTGTTATAGTTGGGATAGGATTGCTGGAGTTTTGTTTGCTTTTGAGCACAGGTGTGAGCTCAGTCCCTAAGTCGTATCTGACTCTGCAACCCCATGGACTTTAGGCCACCATGCTCCTCTGTCCANGATGTAATTGAGTTCACTTTCAATTTGGAACTAAGCAAATTCAGACTGAGCAGAACAGTCAAAGGAAAAAGCACAACCCTCATCAAGGGTTAGGCCAGAAGTGACTCTTAGCTCAGCTCCCAAGACCTGGAAAGACTACTGACTCTTCCATGTACTGAATCAGGTGGCTACTCTTTTCCTGGGGGAAGGTTACCATTGCTCAGGGAAGCCCCAGTGGCTCAGTGATCAAGAATCCACCTGCCAATGCAGGAGATGTGGGTTCACTCTCTGGGTCAGGAAGATCCCCTTGAGGAGGAAATGGCAACCCTCTCCAGTATTCTTGCCTGGAGAATCCCAAGGACAGAGGAGCCTGGTAGGCTACAGTGCATGGAGTCACAAGAGACAGACATGACTTAGTGACTAAATCACCACCACCACCCACCCTAAACACTTCCAAGAGCCAGCGCCCCATCCACCCTAAACACTTCCAAGAGCCAGCGCCCCATCCGCCCTAAACACTTCCAAGAGCCAGCGCCCCAGGAAGCACGCCCTGAGCATGCTGCCCCACCCTGAATGATCAGGGCCACCCTCCATATGGTCCCCACACCTGCCCTTACATCAGAGCATTTGTTTTATTTCATTTTGTAACTGCCTGTCACAAACAGGTCTCTCTTCTCAACTGGACGGTGAGCCCAGTGAGGATTCGTACTGAGTCTACCAGAATGGCACAGTGTCTGGATATGGAATATATCTAATAAATACACCAATTAATACATTAATGAACAAACACAAATAAAAATGAACTTGTTATAGTTGGGAAAGGATTGCTGGAGTTTTGTTTGCTTTTGAGCACAGGTGTGAGCTCAGTCCCTAAGTCGTATCTGACTCTGCAACCCCATGGACTTTAGGCCACCATGCTCCTCTGTCCATAATTCTCCAGGCAAGAATACTGGAGTGAGTCATCATGCCCTCCTCCAGGGGATCCTTCCAACCCAGGGGTCAAACCCATGTCTGCATCATCTCCTTTATTGGCAGTTGGATTATATACCACTGAAACACCTGGGAAGTCCTTGTTTTTGAAGGATAAAGGTTATTTTCACCTGATTTTTAAAACTGTGAATGGGCTATATAAACTCTATTCAATAAAAATAAGATATTTCAGCATATACTTCATTCAGTACAGTGGTGACACAGATGACTAGAGTGGGGAAGAAAAGGCAAACAAAACAGAGGCCAAGGAGCAGAGGGAAGAAAAAAAAAGAGATAAACAGGAGAAGGGGAAGAAAGAGAAGAAGAAAAGGACATTACAGAAAAAGATTCTTTAAAAGGAGAGGAGATCAGTTCCTCTCAGCCAGCTTGAGTTGAGCATGTGATGGCCACAGGTAGGGAGCTGGAATTCTCTGGACTATTGGGCAATCGATTCTAGGAGCGCAGTTTCCAAGAGAGACAAAATCAGGCTCACAGGTTGAAGTCCCTCTGCCTGTCCTTGGCTTTTCCTGGTATTAGGCAAGAGTTTTAACTACAGGCAGAACCCTGAGGTATGTGAAGATAAAAGGTGTGAAGGAAGAAGTTTAAAGACTCATAGGAACTGCCTTGGTAATCCAGTGGCTAAGACTCTGTGCTCCCAATACAGGGGGCCTGGGTTCCATCCCTGCTCAGGGAACTAGATTTCACATGCTGCAACTAAGACCTGGCACAACCAAATCAATAAATATGTTTTAAAAGACCCATGTCACAAAATTGAGCCACTCTCTCACCCTTTTCTAATTAAAAAACATAGTTCTAACTTCTGGGACAAAAGCGGGGGCTTGGAATTGCTCAAGTAACTTTTACAGATGGCATTGTTTATTAGTTATGGTTCCAAGAGAAAACACAATAAGATTAAGAAACTGAACATTAGATTACAGAACTGATGTAGTATTTAATTCTAATACAGACCGTGGCCTTTCCATCCAGGCCTGACCTGCTGTGTTTATACAACATCGTGCAGCTTTAGGAAGCAGTCCCTTCCCAGAACATACCACTGTTCTTCACCTAAGTCTTGGCTAATGCTTGGAAAACTTTCAAGAAACCAGCAGCGTGTTATGGCCTGGAATTTATAATGTGCATTCCTTGTAGGCACCTCACTTCCTCATACTTCCTTAAGCTTTTTCCTTGAGAAAAAGTCAAGAGGGACCTGAGACAATACTTTTCCGTAAGTGACCTACCAAGGTCTGCAGAATGGCCACTTCACTAAATGCCAAAGCAAGCTTGCGTTCTGGGCAAAACCAAGGGGACAATGTTGGGAACTTGACAAACAAACGCATGTACACACACACACACACATGCATATGTGTACACTCATGTGTGCATGCACTCACTCACACACACACACACATATCCCTCAGGATGCTGGGATGGTAAACGGAGAGTCCACCATAAAAGAATGGGTGAGGTTTGCAGCTGCTGGAGCCTTGGTCCCAGAGACGTAAAAGCACAGGTCTGCAGGCCTCCCAGCACCCGGGAAGGGGCCTGTCCTTATCTGGAGTCCTTGGAGGAAGCTGACAGGGTGGGGGTTGGCTCCCAACCAGAGGATTCATCCTGCTCTTCCTTGGCCAGCTCAAAGGACAGTGACCAAGAAGAGATGCCCAGACTGGAGACAGGCTGGGCCAAATGGAATTGCCAGTGGAATCCCAAAGCCAAGAAAAGGGTGTGCCATGCATCAGGCCCTTGAAGGGCTGGACTAAATGAGAGGATCCAATTCTGGGTCTTACTTGATTGATGACAATGTGAGGAACTCAGGGCAAGTCATTTCCCCTCTCTTAGCCCAGATTTCCCCAGGGAGGGGAACTCGTGAGTCTGTGTCTGGGATAAAATGAGATAATGCAGTTCTGGGGCTCCTAAAGTCATTATCACTTATAAAGCAGGGAGGTTTAGACGTATTCCTGGTTCATCTTAAAGTATATCCCTAATTTAACATCTGTATGGCCTTTATGCAAAAACATACAAATACATCAATTCAACAACAACAACAAAACAGAAAGAGTTCCCCAGAGCAGTACCAAACCACTGATGGTGAAAAGGGGGCTGATTCTGTCCACATGATCACAGACTTTCAAAGTTCCAGCTTTGAACTGACCTCACATCTTCTGTTTGCCAGCCACAGAATTGCCAAATCCTATACCAGCCAAAAAGCAATTTTCACAAAAATGTTTCAGTGGAGCTGAAAAGTCCTTAGATAGAGTCTTGGCCAACTTTCATGTGCAAACATGGAGGGATTGTGGTCCATATTGGTGACCTGAGTGGTCCAAAATCACACATCTGGTCAATTGCAACACTTATTTAAAAGAGGATCAGACAGCTAACACTAGGACAGCAGAACTCTAAAATGATTGAGAATTCCTGGAAATACATACAGACAGAGTCATGGTCTGAGTTCAGCAACAAGCCAGGGGCCTGGTTCTAGCTGAAGAGCTGGCTGCAGGACCTTCACGAAGTCAATTAACCTCTCTGCCACTTAGCTTCCAAAATCAGGGATCTGCCATAAGGAATATCAAATAAAAACACTTTCAAACATCCTTTTCCTCAAATAACAATGGCTTAAGACTCTAAACTGATGTTTCAAAGTCTCTCATTGAAAGCTGCACAAGAGTAGGCAAATATTTGTGGGCTGACCTAAAATAATCCTGTGAAGAGGTCTGAAACTATACCTTGGTCTAGTCCCTTCTGAGTTTAGGATCAGATCACTTCCGACACACCCAGAATTCTGGAAATGGCTCAGCAAGGTTGCTTCCTGGGAAATGATCATTAATCCCAGTCAGGACAGATCCTAATCTTGTCACCAGGCCCATGACAAACTGCCTTTGATGGATTTCTGAATTGGTTCACCCAGGGGATCTGGATGCATAATAAAATACATTTATTTACACAGGCATGTTTCCATTGTGTATTTCACTAGTAAAAATAATACTGAGAATGCTTTAGAAGTTTAATAACATTTTGTCGTTCAGTTGCTAAGTCGTGTCTGACTCTTGCGATCCCATGGACTGTAGCCTGCCAGACTCCTCTGTCCATGGGATTCTCCAGGCAAGAACACTGGAGTGGGCTGCCATTTCCTTCTCTAGGGGATCTTCCTAGATCAGGGATTGAACCTGAGCCTCCTGCACTGGCACGTAGATTCTTTACCACTGAGCCGAGGGAAGCCCTTAATAATATTTGGTTATCTCTTATATCCTTAACCCTGAATTCTCATATTTAAGGATATTTAAAAATCTTGGACCCCATGAGTTGTAAAATGAAATTCAGAAATTAACTTTGCTGTTGTTAGATTTCTTCAAGTCCATATTATTTTCTCAGTACCTCTTCAAGCATCTTTAAACAGAAGACTCTTTCAACATCATTAACAAAGAGACAAAGAGTTTCTGAGTGAGTTGAAGCCAAACTTGTAAAATCTTGTATGCCTTTACTCAATAAAAACCTATTTTTAATCTGTTTGGGCTGCAACATTCCATCAAGTGTCCTCATTTCTTCATCTCATAGTTCTGCTCAAATTTCTTCTCCGTTCATTTAAGATGTTGGTCTTCTCGTCTATTTTACATGCTACGGCTTTTCCCAAAGCTCAGCTATACTTTCCACTTGTCAGAACTTTATAATATGGGTCAGGCCTAGCAAAGTCAATACCAGCTAACTGATTGTGAGCCTATCTAACTAGATTCCCCCAGCGAGCAACCTAGAGCCAGCAAGACTGGCAGATCCCGACACCTCAGGGATTGCAGCCAACGCTCTGCTTTATTCTCGCGGAGTGGGACCCGTGAGTTCATCTCTTCCACATCTGCCCTTTTGTTACAAACCTTGAGTCCCTGGAGTCTGCTATTTAAAATAGAGCAGATCTTTGGGGATTCTTGTCTTTCATTCACACTTGAAAAGCTATTCATCCAATTTTGAGTTAAAAGACTCTAAACTGTATTAACAAATCAGTCTGGTTGCAATTCTCCCAAAATTAAATTATTCTTCTAACAACCTCTTGAGAGAAAGCAACAAAGCATCAACATCTCAGCTGAGTCTATCGATCATCTTTCCTCAACTCTCCAAACCTTGATTCCACCCTTAACACAGAGTAACACTGAAGTCTGCAGGGCTTCCATATATGGGGCAACCATGCAAATAGATCTAGATTCTCAGATCCAGAGTATGGAATCAGCAAAGCCATTGCAGAAAGAAGCTGATGGCCCCAAATTATGATTTTCAACACAAACTCAGAATACATAGAGGTTGTAGTAACCCCTTATCAGCATGGACGGCAACACAGCCATTTCAGAAGGTCAGGTCCATGAAGGCAGGAAATAAATCTTGTCTTTGGAGTACCTTTCTCACCCTGAGCAACCCTCTTACAGTAAGTACTGAAACCTGCTCTTTGACTTTCTACATGGCCTATCACCAGCACATTCATACAAAGTTGGCAAGAGCAAACAACACATAGACATTTTATAGTAGGTTAAGATTTAGTAGACTGTTTTTTCCCCAGAGCCCAAGATGAGGCCAAAATAAACAGGGACACACAAGGATACACACGTACACGAACCTCAGAATTGCTCCTGTTGGAATAGCAATTCTGCCAAGCAGTGTCTTTGCAAAAAAATGAAAACTACTCCTCTGGGGCAATTTTTAATTGAGTGGGGCTGAAAAATGGAAGATATATGATTGTCATAGATATGTAACACTAAAGACTAAGAAATACGCTGAGAAAGTGGGCAAGCATGGTGCACATTAGGTTTAACTCAGAGCTATAGGCCGTCTGGGACAGAGAATGCTAAGAAAAAAATGTATGAAATATACAAAGACACATTTGAGAATCAGTAAACATACCTACTGAGGAAATAACAGAAGAAAGAACCTCAAATTAGATGGGCTCTAAAAGGAAGACATCACAGAAGCAGGGCTGTAAGAAGTTACAGAAGCTCCTTCTTTCCACAGAGTCCTTAAGAACAATCATAGTAACCAACTCTCTAGAAGAGTTCCAGTGTTGATCTACCCAGAGGGAGAGATGTACCAGATGTCTAGAGGAAAGCTTTTCCCAAGCGTGAGTTTTTGATGTGTAGGTACTTCTAATGTATAGAATCCAAACCTTCGCAGCTTTCTAATTACCAAATTGTAATTTCATTAATATCCCAGACAGACCACAGCTCCGAGTACACCTAATATACATCACGCATGCCCACTTTCTCAGTAGACTTCTTAGACAGGCTTTGGTGTTACATATCTATGGCCCTCATATATCTCTCATTTTTCAGCCACATTCAGTTAATTTTTTGTTATTGGCCTCCTAAGCACATTTACATGTGTCAAATGTGTTCTCCTGAACTTTGCTCCAGGAATTATGCTCGCTCCAGATTGCAGACTTACTATCAATTTTGAACTAGTCATCAGGAGCGAAAAAGCAGCATTTATGAAAGATGCTTTACCTTCAGATTCTAGAAAAACTTCCCTCCAATCCAGGTCAGCACGGGGAGCATTTGCCACATCCAAGGGTCAAACATAAAAAGGCAGTAGTGGGAATAAGAGGCATGGCCCCTCCCTCTCTATCTAGCAAGCCTGCCAAAGCACAGACAGGAGGCACTCAGATGAAGGCACCCCATTTAAAGGAACTTTGTTCTGTTTGTGCTTTGTTTAAATCCCAGAGTGGGAGATGACCCACAATAAGCCACTTGAACTTTTTTCTCTGTAAGTCCCCAGTTGAAATACAGTATGTGGGAGTTCTTTCAATAGCAGTTATGCAGGCCTTTTCAAAAACTAAATCTGAATACTCTGCAGTTACCAGCTGGGAATGTAACTGCTCAATGACAGGCCTGAAAGCCAACAGAGCGCCCACCGGCCTCTCTTCACCAGGTTGCCAGCCAGGCCTCCCGGGGGCCCCCCCACAGGCAGCCTTGCTTCAGCCTCCCTGGCCAGGAGACCCACCCTTAGGAGACCCGACCTTCTTCCCAACTGACTGATACTGTTTGCACTGTTGCTTATCTATTCGAAGCTGGAGTAATAAGAACAAACTCAGCTAAACTAAATTGGCCCTTTGTTTGCCATTATTATAAAAATTTTATGTAGGAACTAATAAAAACATACTTTACGTGCACAGTTACATGGGTTTACACAGGCAATAATATCCAGCAAGTTCTGCCCACAAATTCAGTTATAGACACATAGGAATAAATATTTTATCTTTCCCAGTGTTTTCATTTATCGAAGGTGTGAACACAGAAGTGAATGACTACCTGCGGCTTCTGAGGGCCCTAAGTCCCCCCAGATGTCTCTCCAAGACAGCAGACAGTTCCTTTCATATGTTTCTGGATCGTTTTCATAATTTTTTAGCCTCCTAAGAGCTCAGTATTAATTAACCCTCCAAACTCAGTGAATGGAAAGCTTTTTACAAAGCTTTAAAAAAATAAATCGCTTTTGAAACAAAGTTCAGGATTTCGTTAGAAAAAAATTTTAAGCAAACAAAAAGGTTCAATTCTCCTCTCGACTCGGACCTTACAGCAGATTTACAATAGATTTACTTAAAGAAGTTTAATGAAATCCAAACCTAACTACTCTTTCCCCAAACTGGATCACTGGGTAATTCAGCTTTTCCATCAGTAATGCACTCTAAAAATACACTCAATGAGTTGAATTTTGTCTGTGGGTTTTTTTTTGTTGTTGTTGTTTTCTCTATTTTCTTTCTTTCCAGATTTACCCTGTTCAATAGAAATATAATGGGAGCCACAAATGAAAGCTGAGTATGTAGTTCAAAGTTTGCTATAGTCACTTAAAAAAGTAAAAAGGAATAGGTGAAATTAATTTAAAGAATGTATTTTATTTAACCCAATGTATCCAAACTACTGTCATTTTAATGTGCAATCAATCTAAAAAAAATCTTACTAATGAAATATTTTACATTGTTTTGAAATTTTCCTAAGTTTTGGAAAGCCAATGTGTATTTTACTTACAGTACAACTGAATTCAGACTAGTCTCACCTCAAATGCTCAATAGCCACATATTGACTGACAACCACCCTGCTGGACAGCAAGGGTTTAGAGAATCCTTGACTAGCCTAGGAAAGACAATTTTCAAGAAACTTCATGACTTATGTGATTGCTTTTATACCCTGTGGGCACACGTCTCCCAAGATGATAACTGTGACTCTAACCTATTATAAACTCAGAAAATAATAAAATTACATGTTATTTTAAAAGTCCATTTTTTTTTCTGTCTGTAACTGACAGTAACACAGGCAAAGTAAGACAAGTAAAAAGGAGAAATCCTTAGAACAGCCAAAAAAAAAAGTCTATGTCAACAGTTATAAGAGGTGAGTTTAAAAGTGTTACTGAT
Organism: Oreotragus oreotragus; assembly: GCA_006410675.1. Taxonomy (NCBI): domain Eukaryota; kingdom Metazoa; phylum Chordata; class Mammalia; order Artiodactyla; family Bovidae; genus Oreotragus; species Oreotragus oreotragus. The sequence goes on from SJYX01017209.1 coordinate 176,556, forward strand.
CAGACCCTCTACCAGCCTTCAGAACCCCTGCTGTCATTGTTCAGCCGCTCAGTTCATGTCCATCTCTTTTGTGATCCCATGGACTGTAGCCCACCAGGCTCCTCTGTCCATGGGGTTTCCCAGGCAGGAATACCGGAGTGGGTTGCTATTTCCTCCTCCAGGTTATCTTCCAGACAGGGATGAAACCCGTGTCTCCGGCAGTGCAGGCAGATTCTTTACCACTGAAGCACCAAGGAGCCCCTGCAGTTTCTTTCCCCCCAACCCCCACCAACCCTCCAAGATTGCTTCTCACCTTCCACTAACCAGAATTAGGTCACCTAGTAATATTTAATCTTACCCCTGACAGATGAAATGGATCTGCTAAAATTGGCATAGACTCATTAGCAGCCATTCCATGGAACTTAATATGGGGTCAGAAGTCACTAAAGCATGAGGATATAAATAGGAGGCTAGGTAGCTGAACAAAATCAATGTCCTGTTTGAAAGAGAAAGGTCTGGAATGAACAAGTAAAATGGCTGTTGAATAAGCAATCAATAGTTTCTGCCACAATTCACCCATTTTGTTATCAGGTATTCATCCCTATCTGTACTTCTTTCTTTACATTCACTTTGAAAAACTTTTTATATTAAAAAATGCTGCCTTCATTAATAGAAAAAAAAAACAAAAATGTTAGCCACTTACATATAAGTCTAGTATCTCCAAGTATTGTGCTGGCTTTTCCATTATATCCAGTTATAGTTCCACATTATCTGGAGACCTATAGCCAAAAGAGAGTTATCATGAAATCCCCAACAAATGTGATATCCATGATAGTTTTAGCTTCAGAGATCATTGGCTCATAGAACAATATAGTATCCTGCTGGTTAAGGAGGTTGGTGAAGATTATCTTCTATGGAAGGGGGATGAGCTCCTTGATCAACCTGGAATGTAGCAGTACTCATTTTACCTCTCTAGAACTTTTTCATCATCTGATATGGCTTCTGGTTCTAATCTGTGGAAATATTTTTTTTCTCTCTTGTATAATGCTGCCCTAGGACATCAGTGCCATTACATACAACAAATACCATTGCTTTCTAAAATTGGATGTTTTCTGCTTTTGCCACCCTCTGCCTGAATCCATGGTTTGGGGAGCTTAGGTCTCAAGTCTGAATATAGTCAGTGAAGGGGAATATAACATCTGACCATATTGGGAGTATATTGTGCTTCCGACCAAGTATCCTAAGTCTACAAACGATAGGAGGTTCAGGTTCTGAGTGGCCAACTGCTAAGTCACTTCAGTCGTGTCCGACTCTGTGCGACCCCATAGACGGCAGCCCAACAGGCTCCCCCGNCAGCCCACTAGGCTCCTCTGTCCCTGGGATTTTCCAGGCAAGAATACTGGAGTCGGTTGCCATTTCCTTCTCCAATGCATGAAAGTGAAAAGTGAAAGTGAAGTCACTCAGCTGCATACTGACGCATATTAAACAAGTTGTTCTGGAGGGCAGAGACTAGAGTTGTTGAAGGTACTCTTTGCTGAGCTCTCCAAAGCAATGTCTGCATAGAAATCCTTAATTATCCCATGTGTTGCTGCTGTTGGCTCATAAAATGCATGCATGCACTGAAATAAGGGCTCTGAGTAAATGTAAACGTATTTTTTTCTGTTTCTAGATTCATAAGAGTGTGTTGTCTCAAGTTAAAACAAAGAACTTCAAAATTATGATTTTTTCCTCCTTGGGGACAAAGGCAAGACCTTCTTGGCAATAAGTCAGATTGACAACAGGAGAATCTGAGGATGATCTCGAAGTCTCTGATCTGCTTTTGTGTGTTTTTGTAAAAGTATTTATTTGTTTTTATTTATTTGGCTACACTGGGTCTTAGTCGCGGCGCGTGGGATTTTTAGTTGCGCCACTCGAGCTCGTAGTTGTAGCATGTTGGATCTAGTTCCCGACCAGACAAAGATCGAGCCCAGTACCCCTGCATTGGGAGGGCAGAGTCTTAGCCACTGGACCACCAGGGAAATCCCTTGTGTGTTTCAAATCAAATACAGAAAAGTCAACCACATTCAAAGTTCTTTGCCCTACTCCCTTCCACACCATATTTTCTTTAGAACGGGAGTGGGTTTGGATTCCAGAGAATCCTGCCTCGGTTTTCAAGTGAACCAAAGGCTAAAAGTAAGTGAAATATACCAAGATTAGAAGTATTTTTATCTACAGATTTAGAATAAGGCACTGAGATGACCAATGAACTATAATAATGTCACTGTTAAAAGATCTTCTAAAAGAGACAAAACAACTAAATCCAAACTAATCCTACACCAAACCCTGTACTAGGGGAAGACAGGGCTATATAGGACATTATTGGGTCAATTCGAAAATACTGGAATATGGATGGTAAAGATATTCACCAAAGTTAATTTTATACTGAAGTTGGAAACTCCACTCTGGGGCTTCCCTGGTGGCTCAGTGGTAAAGAATCCATCTGCCAATGCAGGAAACACAGGTTAAATCTGTGATCCGAGAAGATCCCACATGCTGGGGAGCAAGTAAGCCTGTGTGCTACAACTGTTGAGCTTGAGCCCTAGTGCCTGGGAGCCACGGCTGCTGAAGCCCACATACCTGTGCTCTGCACAAGAGAAGCCACGGCAACAGGAAGCCCAAGCACCGCAGTAAAAGTCAACCACATTCAAAGTTCTTTGCCCTTCTCCCTTCCACACCATATTTTCTTTAGAACGGGAGTGGGTTTGGATTCCAGAGAATCCTGCCTCGGTTTTCAAGTGAACCAAAGGCTAAAAGTAAGTGAAATATACCAAGATTAGAAGTATTTTTATCTACAGATTTAGAATAAGGCACTGAGATGACCAATGAACTATAATAATGTCACTGTTAAAAGATCTTCTAAAAGAGACAAAACAACTAAATCCAAACTAATCCTACACCAAACCCTGTACTAGGGGAAGACAGGGCTATATAGGACATTATTGGGTCAATTCGAAAATACTGGAATATGGATGGTAAAGATATTCACCAAAGTTAATTTTATACTGAAGTTGGAAACTCCACTCTGGGGCTTCCCTGGTGGCTCAGTGGTAAAGAATCCATCTGCCAATGCAGGAAACACAGGTTAAATCTGTGATCCGAGAAGATCCCACATGCTGGGGAGCAAGTAAGCCTGTGTGCTACAACTGTTGAGCTTGAGCCCTAGTGCCTGGGAGCCACGGCTGCTGAAGCCCACATACCTGTGCTCTGCACAAGAGAAGCCACGGCAACAGGAAGCCCAAGCACCGCAGTTAAAGAGCAGCCCTTGCAGCCAGAAGACCCAAAACTTACGTGACTGATTGATTTTTTAAAATCCGCACTCTGGCTACACAAAAGAATATCCCATTTCTTAGGAAATACACACTGAAGTATTCAGGCATAAAGAACTGTGGTGTATGTCCCTGACTCTCAAAGGTTCAGAAAGGAAATGAACCATAGCTAACCTAAGTACAGGAAATAAGGGTATCCTTTGTACTATTTTTATTTTTGCAAAATTTCTGTTAGGTAAAAATTATTTCCAAAAAAATCTAATTATTTTAAGAGTGAATATACATGGTGGGGAAAAAAATTCTTTCAAACTGCATTTTTCTTTTAGGAGTTTACACTGGCCAGCCCCTTGTCCTCTCTTCCTAATTCCCATAGCAAGCCTCTGGACTTGACTGTAGAAGATGGAAAGCGATGACCAGGCTTCCACCTGGTAAAGGGCCCACCTCTCTCCTGGGTTACCCTGGCTCCAGCTCTGAGCTCAAGGCCCTTGTCTCATCTCCTCTGTAGAAAGAACGTGGGCTCTGGGTGCTGGCTCTCACATGGGCCCAGATGTCCTTGCCACACTGTCATTTCCATGGGGATGCGTCTGTCAACGGTTAATGCAGTCTTCACAGTGGCTCTGAAAGCTGATAAGACTCCCTGTAAGGAGATAACCGCAAGCGTCTAGGAATCCTGGCTGTGACCCTGCCGCCAGGATGATAGCCAGGATTATGGAGGGTCAAGGCACCTGTGGGAATCCCCAGGGCCACAGACAAAAGGAAGTGGCTTGTGAAAGCATTTTTACTGCCTTCCCTCGCTCCACCTCCTGAAAACCTACTTACTTTGAAACAAACGAATCCTTCAGTTTTGCGCTAAAACCTCCAAGTCAAAGAGAATCATGGAAGCAGAGCAGGGCCAAACCTTGACAGTCAACAAGTCCACCCTTTCCCCTGATGCAGCGGTAGCTTTCAGGCTACTGGGTCACTCAGCCCCTTTTTGGGATTCCCCAGCGACCAGCTGGGACACTCCTCACGCTGTAAGGGAACACACCCCACGACTGGATAACTCTGATTGTTGGAAAATTCTCCTTTCTAGATGGCCAAAACCTGTTTTCCTAAAATGGGCGATGGCATCACTGACTGAAAGGATATGAGTTTAAGCAAACTTCGGGAGATTCTGAAGGACGAGGAAGCCTGGCATGCTGCAGTCCATGGGGTCACAAAGAATTGGACACGACTGAGTGACTGAAGAACAACTGAACAAAAATGAAAGAAATGTGAGAGCAGAGAACCTTCCTCATCAGTGCCTTGACAGCAGGCACCAGAAAAAAATAACTTGGAAATGAATTAATCAGTTAATGGACAGTGTACACAGTGGTTCTTTCTCTATCCTCAGGAGCAATGAAAAGCATCCACTGTATCCTTTAAGACGCAGCATTTCAAGCACTTGAAAATAGTTTCATGTCTGCCTGTCTTCTCCTGTCCAGTCTAAAATCCTCCACTTCCCATAACTGTGCCTCACACTACAGTTTATGAAACATGGCCAGTTACTGTCGCTCACCTCCCTGTACGCCTTCACAACTCATTCATTCATTTATTCATCTGTTTCCAAAAGAAATTTGTCACGTTACTTTTAAAAAGAGGCAAACACAACAAAATTAATAAAATAGTTATGCAAAAACAGGGTCTAGAGAGATCTAACATGCCAAACAAAAAGTTTGCTCATTTTTTATGACTGATTTTAAAACTTGACACTAATGTTCCCAGTGCAAAAGCAAACAGAGAAACACTCGGAGTCTCACAACTCCATGTTACAAAGATGAAACAGGCCAGTTCCTTGGGATAGAAAAGGTGACTCCCTGTGTAAAGGACAGAGGTCTTTGTGTAAGGCATTGGAAACCAGGAACACTGAGCCATGCAATGGATAATCAGTGTTCCTCCTCAAAATTCACAGCAAATGCTGAGCAAAATTACAGTAATTTCTTTTGGTAGTAATTTCTGATGAAAGCTTGAAGGTAGATCAAGACACAATTCTTAATTATGAAAAGGGTTAAGTTGATATGGTACAAGTACACAAATATCTTCAGTATTTTAACCTCATTCCAAGATGTAACTTAGAATAGCTGGGTAACTTGTAAGTCCTATTTTAAATTGTACTAAGTTGCTTCAGTCATGTCCAACTCTTTGTAACCCTATGGACTGTAGCCCACCAGGCTCCTCTGTCCATGGGGCTCTCTAGGCAAGGATACAGGAGTGGGTTACTATGCCTTCCTCCAGGGGATCTTTCCAACTCAGGAGTCAAACCATGTCTCTTGCATCTCCTGCATTAACAGGCAGGTTCTTTACCCCTAGCACCACCTGGGAAGCCCATTTTAAATTGTTGACCCTTGGTGATGGACAGGGAGGCCTGGCGTGCCGCAGTTCATGGGGTCACAACGAGTTGGACACGACTGAGCGACTGAACTGAACCGAACCAAACTTCCCATCCTCAGAGATTCTGAGTACTGGAGAGAAAAAAGCTTCAGATCATACTCTTGTGTGAGTATAGAATATTCATACTATATTCTTGAATTAGGGGCTTCATACATTTTAGAGACCAAATAAACAAAAGGGAAAGTACATTATTTTGTTATAAAAATGAGGGTCCTTACTAATGATGTCACAACACTGCTAGGAAACAGAAACAGGCCAGAGGTACCTGCCCACAGAGCCAGGGTTTCCTGCAGGACGTAGCTGGGGAGGGCAGACTCGCTGTTGTTTACTTTTATAACAATCCTGCTAGGTAAAAATAGAGTTTCTATTTTACAGATTCCGAAAGTGAAGATGAGTCTGAGAGGAGTTTGCCAAAGGTCACAGAGCTAGAAGTAGCCAGATCTAAATGTCCAGAAGGATTTAAATGTCAAGCTGTCTGGCTCCAAATTTTGCACTTTTCCCACTGTTTCACCTGGCCTCCCTGGGCCACAGTAGGACAAGTAAATACAATGTCTATAATGTTGATATAATGACACAATTGGGGCTTCTTAGGTGGCTCAGAGATAAAGCATCTGCCTGCAATACAGGAGATGTGGGTTTGATCTCTGGGTTGGGAAGATCCCCTGGAGGAGGGCACAGCAACTCACTCCAGTATTCTTGCCTGGAGAATCCCATGGAGAGCGGAGCCAGGCGGTCTACAGTCCATGGGGTCTCAAAGAGTCAGACACGACTTAGCGACTGAAGAACGATGACATAATCATGACGCTTTAGGAGTTCACCAGGCTGCCCTGAGAGAAACATCGGGTCTAGGCATGATGTGCTCGTAAGGATTTTAAGACCAGGAGAAATATCTTGATTTGCAGCACTGCCCATTTCTCCAGGCGTGAGTTCTCCCCCCGTGGCCCAGTCATGGGCTCTGGGTCTGCAGGGCTTATTTCCAGGCCGCAGAGTCCATGGAAGTGTGCCTGCTCCTGGACTGCTTCTTAGCGAACAAGGAAGGTCCACAGTTTCCTGACCTTGTGTCGCCACCACACCACTAAACTTATCTTTCACTTTAATGGCATAACATGACCTGTTTCTGGAAAATAAAAGGGAAAGAAGAGAATGAACTAGTCAAGTGAATCAAGATCATAAAAAAGTCCATCCTGAAAAACCAGAACATCCTTGAAATGCCCGAAAAGTCTCTTTATCTTCAACACATATATCTGCTCACATCTACTTGAGTTTGAACCTGATATTACATTATGATTGTTTAAGGTTGGAACCAAAATCAAATTGCTTGCTTTTCTGTTATGCCTATATATTGCAGATACTGGTAAATTTCTTAAAATAAATAAATAACTTTATTCAAGAAATAGGAGCTGAATAAATGCTTCTTTGTCTTAGCAAATTCATCTACTAATACAAAAGGTATTTTTATTTTAGTACTGAGTATGAATGTTATTTTTATGCCTTTTAAATATTAAAAAAAAAAACCTTCTGGTTAAACCTGGTGGGTTCAATACATGCACTTAGAACTGTTCTTTCCTAAAACCCTAATAAAATGACAATAAAGAGTACATAAGAGGATAGAAACTTACAAGGCTGAAGAAAATGAGAAAGGAGGCAACTGCAATATAATTTTGTAAGCTGGAACCCAGACAGATGAGTAGTAATAAGCCAGTAGACCCAAGAAAGATGAGTCCCAAGCCAGTGCAAACAACCCAGTTTACACCTTGAAACCCTTAAAAGGTTCAAGAATTGACAGCATCACTGGAAGTAAATGTGATTGAACTAAGCCAAAGGGATCGATTTTTAAACTCTGTTTAAGAAATAGCTAGAGATGAATGGATAAAGAAGTTGTGGTACATATACACAATGGAATATTACTCAGCCATAAAAAGGAACACATCTAACTCAGTTCTAATGAGGTGGATGAACCTAGAGTCTATTATACAGAGTAAAGTAAGTCAGAAAGAGAAAGACAAATGTCATATACTAATGCATATATACAGAATCTAGGAAGATGGTCCTGATGAACCTATTTGCAGGGTAGCAATGGAGATATGTGGAGAAGGCAATGGCACCCCACTCCAGTACTCTTGCCTAGGAAATCCCATGGGCGGAGGAGACTGGAAGGCTGCAGACCATGGGGTCGCGAAGAGTCAGACATGACTGAGAGACTTCACTTTCACTTTTCACTTCCATGCATTGGAGAAGGAAATGGCAACCCACTCCAGTGTTCTTGCCTGGAGAATCCCGGGGACGGGGGAGCCTGGTGGGCTGCCGTCTATGGGGTCACACAGAGTCGGACACGACTGAAGTGACTTAGCAGCAGCAGCAGCAGCAATGAGGGAAGGAGAGAGTGGGATGAACTGAGAGAGCACCACTGAAACATATACCTTACCATCCGTAAGATTAGACAGCTGGTGGCAATTTACTGTATGAGGCAGGGAGCTCAAATCAGGCTCTCTGTGATAACCTAGCAGGGTGGTATGGTGTGGGAGGGAGGTTCAAGAGGGAGAGGACATATATATACTTATGGCAGATTGATGTTGATATGTGGCAGAAACCAATACAATACTATAAGGCAATTCTCCTCCAATTAAAAATAAATAAATAAATTTAAATAAAATTTAAGAATAAAAAGGAAAAAAATAGAAGTAGTTAGAACTCCAGATCCCTTTGTCTGCTCTGGGTGGTTGCACCTCACCACTCTGGCAGAGTCTAAAGGTTTATTCTCTAAGATGATAAAACCCAGAGTCTCTAGATTGTAACCCACTAAGCACAGTTATATGCAGGGAAGTAATTAAGGAGGAATTAACTCAAAGTTTACATACTAAATTTGAGATCTCTCTTGTCTTCTTCCTCTCGGGTCCCAGAAAACTAGTACCCACCAGGTTAGAAGAACAGTCTTTTCTAAAGCAGTTGGAACAACTCCAAAGAAAAGAACTAAAGAAAAAAAAAAATTAATGTTTCCTTTAGGTCATTGCACAGGTAAGACTGACTCAGTCCCCTTCCATGTTCCTCCATTCACCTATTTTGTGCCTCCTTCATAAACATGGTCAGCCAAGAAGCATCAAATATTTGAAGAAAGCATCTAAGACAAAAGAGAAAAAGAAGACTCAGAAGAACAGTCTTTTCTAAAGGAGTTGGAACAACTCCAAAGAAAAGAACTAAAGAAAAAAAAATTAATGTTTCCTTTAGGTCATTGCACAGGTAAGACAGACTCAGTCCCCTTCCATGTTCCTCCATTCACCTATTTTGTGCCTCCTTGATAAACATGGTCAGCCAAGAAGCATCAAATATTTGAAGAAAGCATCTAAGACAAAAGAGAAAAAGAAGACCATCTTGAGGAAAGAGAGACTACAGAGGAAATAAAACTAAAAGAGAACAAAATAAAACCCACTCTCAATAATATTCTCACAAAGATGAATGAAAATACTATATCCATAAAGCAAGAATGGAATGCCATTTAAAAAAGGAAAATTTGGAGAACAATAACATAAAAAGAAGCTCTTGGAAATTAAAAATATGATAGCAAAAATGAAAATCTTAATAAAATGGTTAATAGATAAAATTGAAGAAATCTTCCAGAAAATATGGGGAAATGAAAAGAAGTGTTTGGCAGATAGAAAAGCAAAGATAATTTTTTTAAACCAGACCATAAGACCTAATAATAGAGCTCCAGGAAGAATAAACAAGGGAAATGGAAGGGAAGAAAATTTTCAAAGAAATAAAGTTTCCTAGAATAGGCTAACATGAGATTGTAGATAGAAGGGCCCATGAAGTGCAAGAGCAGTGGATAACAATAGAGCCACACCAAAACACGTCTCTGAAATTTCACATTAGGGATAAAAGACTCCTTAAGAGAAAGGCAGAGACAGAGATGAGAAATGTTGTCTACAAATGATGAAGATTCAGATTTTCAGCGTAAACACTGGACACTAAAAAGCCACTAGAGAAATACCTTTACGATTCTGAGGGAAATTGACCTGCAACCTAGAACTCTACTGTTTAATCGCATGACTCTTCTGTGACCTCATAGACTATAGCCCACCAGGCTCCTCTGTCAATGGGATTTCCCAGGCAAGAATCCTAGAGTGGGTTGCCATTTCCTTCTTCAGGGAATCTTCCTGACTTAAGGATCAAATCCAGGTCTCCTGAATTGGCAGGTAGTTTTTTTTACCACTGAGCCACTTGGTCTTTTCTGGCCAAAAATGATTAAGTGTCAAGAAAGAATAGAGAGAGTTCAGATCCAAAGTATCAAAATTTACCCCTCTTGTATACTTAGAGGAAAAGTAACCACAGTTAAATGGATCAACTGCAAATACCCTTTATATGTCACAGCAATACCTTTCTATAGCCTTTACACATGATCATAATAATCGAATCAAAATTGTTGGAACAATGGGAAGGCAAAAAATAAGCATACCTGTGGCGTAGGAATGGGGTGGGTGGTGGTGAAAGAAAATTAAATCCTCATGTTCCTCAGTGGTTAAGCAATTGGTCAGTGATTCTCAAACTTGTCAGTTTCAGGGAAACTTCACAATCTTACAATTATTGAGGATCATAAAAAGATCCGTCTTAAAAAGAGCTTTATTGTATAATATTTCTGTTTTTCAATTTGCTTAGTTTTCCAGGTATTTATCATTAATTCAACCCCAAGTTATCCTCTGTATTCTATAACTCTGTCCTTAAATCAAATGTATTAGCTAAAATGATTATTACATATTCCTCAAGAATTCTTTTCCAAATTCATGACCTGCACAGTCTGAACAGGTTACACTCTCTTAAATCTATCAATATTCACTATTTTTGAAATTAAACTAAAACTTTAAATATATATATATATTAAATAAAAATAAGGTCATTATATGTTGTCATAAATAATATATTTTATGAAATACATTTATTTTCCCAAGTTAAAACATGTAATGAGAATATTGATACTGTTTTACCATTTTCATAAACCTAATACCTGGTTTATGTTGCTTTGGTTATGTGCATTATGTGTGGGTATGTTGCTTCAGTTAAATACAGGAAGAAAATCCTACCTCATACAGATATATGGTTAGTAAATGGAGGACTATTTTAATAAACTTTTCAGATAATTTTGGACTTTCTTCTTTGACACTACACTAAAAATTGACAAATGGTGGTTTCTTAAAGGTTCACTGAAATCAGCAATCTGAATTCACATTAAAAAATATTCAGTACTCTATTGTACTAATATCCATTAGGCTATCTTGCACTTTGAATGGGTATTATGTTACAAGATTTTATAGCATAATGCATTGGTCATTTGGAAACTACTGGTTTACTGAACTATATATATCTTCCAGATGTTGACACATTGCATTATACAATATTTTAAAAGTCACCTTTGTTAATATCCCCACTAATCTTATCAGAAAAGTCTTTAAGTGTTGAGCAACGTTGCCATGGTGGCAAAATCAAGTTTTCCAAAAGTTGAGACTTCAACTGAAAGCTCAAATTCTACCATTGGTAAACCAACCCATCAGCTGTTTTCCCCTTAAGTAGCAAGCTTTTGCATGCATGTTTGAGAAAACATCTGCCAAATACTCAAGTTATTCTTTCAACTATCTAAAAATGTATTCCACCAGAGTGGCAGGGAGGAGAAGGCCACTAGCTTGCAACTCAGACAACCCCATAAGTGCTTTTTCCCAAGACAACCATTGAACGTCTCTGAAATACCTCACATTTCAACACACACTTCTAGGTTTAATAACATTCATCATTTTTATTGCTTCGTCATGGACATTCTTAAGTGAAAATGCAGTTTTTAAAAAAACTCCACATGCATGATGATGAAGAATACAGTGACTAGAGGTACAGTTTGGCATCACTGTCTTGATTCATGTGGACACGCCAGCAGTTTCACCCGTCACTGCCTTTGCACCATCAGAGCAAATGTCCACACAGTAGACAAAGGCAAAGGATGTCTGAATAGTACATAAGAGTAGTTTTGAACTCACAGACCCAACAAAAGGATCTTGGGACTCAAATGGTCCACACAGGACATGTTGAGAGTTGCTATAATAGGTCATCTAAAACTAACTCAATCAAGCTAGTAGAAACAAAGAAACGATATGCTATGAAAGAAATATTAGTGGACCTCTAGAAGCAGGACATGGATGTGTCTTTCATATCAAGCTTGTCAAATGATTTAACTCTTTAACTTACAAGCATGTATAGCTTTGATTTAAAAAACTAATAAAGGGACTTCCCTGGCGGTCCAGTGGTTGAGACACCAGGCTTCCACTGCAGAGGGCATGGGTTGGGAAACCAAGATCCTGTAAACATCGTAAGTAATTTAAGCATTCTTCCAAAACACAATGTACTGCTTCAGATACTTAAGGAATTCAAATATCACTTCAACAGATAAACATGGTTTTGTACAAGGAGCTTGAAATATTTCATTTTTAATGTTGATGTAATATAAGCTACAGTTCTTTGTCAGTCAATTCAAGTAGGAAAGGTAGATAAATTGTACCTTATTTCAGTTCTGCCAGGAGAGTTGTGTGCTTGTGTGGACGTGTGTGCATACATGAAGATAAGCTTTTTAAGAGAGGACAGTATGAACTCTTGAATTATTAAGCACTAGATGTAACTGAAATCCTCCCCCATCTGAGAGGGAATGACATCGCTTGAAATAAGCTTTCTTGCTGACTGGAAGTCTCACTCGGGAGGGTCCAAAGCTCACTGTTCCAAGTCACCTTATAGAGACACACTTACAGAGACAGGAGCACACTTCACACCCCACAGTAGCTTTTCTGTGGGCAGGTCCAAGATTCAGAATCAACCCACTGACTGGCTATCTGCCCTCCTAGAATAAACACAGACTAAGAGCAGCATTCTTAACAGAAATATAATTCTGGACAAATGAACCTGAAAGGTTAGATGCCTAACGGTGACGAAAGGTACTTGTGAGGAAGGCTGGTATGCCTGTCCCCACGAAGAACAGCCCAGGAGCCATCTTCCCATGATGACTCAGACTTGCTCCTCCCCAGGGAAGGTGGGAGACAGATGTGAAAGGGATGAGGGGCCCACTCAGTCATGCTCCTGTTGATGGTGAAAATACATGGGACCAGATTAATTAACACAGTCATTATCTTGGCAGTTTCCAAACACGGCAATAAATGCTAACAGCATCATATGTGCAAGGCAAGAGAAAAAAAGAGCAAATCTGGGCAAATCAGGACTGTGACATTTATGTGACTAGGCATTTAAAGGAGCCATTTTTTCTTCAGTAAATAGAAGTACATGATTCTAATAGTCACTTTAGTATTATTTTTCAAGGAAAAATATTTTCAACGTGAGCTATTTTTCTACTTCTTCCAATAGTATCGATTCAGAAAGTTATCAGGGCTTCCCTGGTGGCTCACTGTAAAGAATTCCCCTGCAATACAGGGAACACAGGAAACTTGGGTCAATCCCTGGGTCAGGAAGATCCCCTGGAGTAGAAAATGGCAACCCACTCCAGTATCCTCACCTGGGAAATCCCATGGACCGAGGAGCCTGGCAGGGTACAATCCATAGGTGGCGAAGAGCTGGACGGATAGAACACATGGGCACACACACAGAAAGTTCCCATGTAGATTTTCTCAGAAAGTGTTTTTTCAATACTTTGATAAACATACTAAAATGTTCATATCATGGGCCTTTGTCCTGCAAGATTAAACATCTCAGTCTCAAGAGTTTCCACGTCACACCTTCGTTCTCATACAGATGAGCCACGAAAGGCTCACCAGGAAGACAGGAAACAGCTCTGCTGCTCAGTGTCTGAAGTGGGAGGCGTGGAACCAGAGGATCTTTAAACTCAAGGATCCAAAAACCTATTCAAGCCTCAGAAATATAAATACATATTAGGCCAAAGTTGGTAACAGGAGCCCAGGACCCAGCATCTCCTGGGTGAATGACCAGAGGCTGGGTGAAGTGGATGAGGGGGAATAGTGCACTTGGTCTCAGGTGCTTTCCGCTCCTACCCCACCTGCCCAGGGTGCAGGGTGCACCTGCCCCGCCTGCTACTAATACGTGCACACAAGGGAAGCAGAGAGATATTTTTAAAAGTGGAATCAAGAGCTAGTCAGGATAATATACCTCTACTTCCTCCAATAATACAACATTTACTCTTTATTTCTGGATTACTGTTCAGTTAAATAAACAGTTCATCTAATTCATAGCTATGTAAGTAACCAATATGAAGATGCATTTTTCCACATACCCGGATGAACTCCTGTCTGGCTCCCCCTGCTTTCCCACAGCATGGCGTCTGTGCTTCTGCCCTGGCACTGACCCCAGTCTGACCTACGTCAGACTATGCCTTACTGGGAAGCACAGGGAGCTACGCCTCACTCATCTGTACTTTTCAGCCCCTGACACCTGGCATGTTGTGAGTGTCTCAAAACACTGAATGAAAGGAAATACTGACTTAAATCTATTCTTGACAGAACTGTCTTTCTCCTCCTAGGATCAGGGAGTGACAAGATGATTAGTGATCTCTGTCATAGGTTAAGCTGATGAAGTTACTCATCACTTATCTTATCAATGGATGGTGTTAAAAAGGAGGTTGTTTAAAGGAGGAAACAATGCCAACACCAGTTGCAAATCTAGTCAGTGGGATCCTTGTGACCCTTGTAGTGTTTATGGACACTGAGATCAGGGTCAGTGATGGGGGTTGCGGGGGCAAGATTCTTCTGCATTGTGGGTGGTCAGGGTCTAGTTTCCTCATAGTTGCAACCCCAGCTGGGCGTCAGGAGCCCCCCTGAGCCCACCACCTGTTGTCAGGGTCATAGAGCCTGCCTATCATCAGGGACACAGGAATCACTCAGTGCCAGTGTAAGAACACAACTGTCTGCACCACCTCCCCCAACACACACACAAACACACACACACGCAGGTCAAGGAGAGCCACTTAGAACAGCCCATCACACCTCACCGACCTTCTACACCAAGTAACACTGCTAACAGGCACAGCCATAATTTAGCTGTCTAAAATACTGTGCTTTGTACCCCCAGGAACTAGTATGGTAAGATGTCTGCCTCAAAAAATGTCTCCCTCCATGGTAGATCAGTGGTAGAGAATCTGCCTACAGTGCGGGAGACACGGGTTCGATCCCTGATCTGGAAAGATCCCACATGCCTTGGAGCAAGTAAGCACCTGAGCCACAACTATCGAGCCTGGGCACCACGAGCCTGGGCACCAAGCCTGGGCACCACAGCTACTGTTACAATGACTGAAGCTGGCGTGCCCCAGAGCCTGTGCCCCACAGGAGAGAAGCCACCATGATGACGAGCCTGAACACCGCGACCGGAGGA
>SJYX01017209.1:191708-222746 GCA_006410675.1 Oreotragus oreotragus
GCGACCGGAGGACAGCCCCGTGCACCGCGACCGGAGGACAGCCCCCACAGTGAGGACCCAGCACACCCCAAACAAAAATGTGATTATAGCATAGTGACGCTGCTTTTCATGTCTATGTACTGACAAGACAGGATGGTACCGTGGAGAAGACATGGAACCAGAGCCAGAAGACTTGGGCTCTGCAAGAATTAGTTTCTCCCACTCCTCATCCACCCAGGAAAATACATACCTTATACAACATTTAATGAACAGTTACTATAATTAATACATTTACACCCATTAACCTCAAATGCTGCATTATGCCATTTACCACGGAGTCTATTATATAGTTAGAGGTTAGCAACTACTCTCAAGAGGTTGAAATGTTTGTGATTTTTAAATTTGTGACTTCCTTTTTAATTACTGTATTTTAGTTTCCATTACCTTTTCTGACAAATATTTTCTGTGAATTGCTAACAAGTGATATAGAATTGACCGATTTTCATTGCAAGTCCTTTTATTTCCTTTGCCCACCATTCTCAGAGATGCAAATAAACCATAATAAAATGAGANAATTAATACATTTACACCCATTAACCTCAAATGCTGCATTATGCCATTTACCACGGAGTCTATTATATAGTTAGAGGTTAGCAACTACTCTCAAGAGGTTGAAATGTTTGTGATTTTTAAATTTGTGACTTCCTTTTTAATTACTGTATTTTAGTTTCCATTACCTTTTCTGACAAATATTTTCTGTGAATTGCTAACAAGTGATATAGACTTGACCGATTTTCATTGCAAGTCCTTTTATTTCCTTTGCCCACCATTCTCAGAGATGCAAATAAACCATAATAAAATGAGATTATGGGGTAGAATGAGGGGAAATGTACGAATAATTTATAACCTATATAATTAAGTCTTAGAACTCTCAAGAGGATGATTGTGTGATTTAAAGTAAAAATGGAAGGAGGAAAAAGAGAGAAAGGACACGTGGGCGAGGTAAGGAGAATGAAGACTGGGGATTAGTAACTAAATAAGGAGACTCATCAGAATAGACCTTGCTTAATATTAAAGTCAGAAAAAAAAAAAAAAAACAGAATTCCCTCAAGTTTATTATTAATATAAAACTTGTTATTATGAACTTATAGAAATCCAATTTACCAAACTTATTTCAACAAATAACTACACACTGAATAAAATACTTGTTGACTAAATTTGTTTCAGTGTTCAGAAATGTGGGCTTCCTCCATTCAGGTGGTGTCTAGTCACATTAATTTGTACCTCAGTTTCCTCATCTTTAAAATGGGCATAATAATCTTACTTCAGAGGACTGCTGCAAAGCTTGAGTGAAAACACACAAAGCAGCAAGCACAGTACCTGGCATGTGGTGAGAACTCAGTACGTGTTAGCTGTAATTATTATTCTTACCACTATAAACTCTAGATCATTGATATGCATACACAGCTGTCAAACTGAGAGACAATGAACTTGGTAACTTTGGAGAGAAATCATACTAGAAATGGCTGAGCACCCCAGTAGGAGAATACAAAACGTTAAAAGCTCAGCTGTCTGTTCATAGGCTGACAAAGCTGAGAGCAGAATGGGGGGCAGGGGAAGTTCCAGTTTTCTCTTTGCAAATAGAGAAACCGCCCACAGTCATGAAGTATGTGGGAAGACTTCCTGGGTGATCCAGTGGTTAAAACAGCAGGGGAAAGTGAAAATGTTAATCGGCTGTGCCCGATTCTTCATGACCCCATGGACTGTAACCCACCAGGCTCCTCTGTCCATGGAATTCTCCAGGTAAGAATACTGGAGTGGGTTGCCATTCCCTTCTCCAGGGGATTTTCCAGACTTAGGGATCAAGCCTGGGTCTCCTACATTGCAGGCAAATTCTTTACCATCTGAGCCATCAGGGAAGTCCAACTGCAGGGAGCTCAGGTTCAATTCCTGGTAAGGGAACTAAGATCCCACAGGCTATGTGTCACAGCCAAAAGATTTTTTTTAATGAAGTAAGTGGTAGAAGTAGGGATGGAATTAAGATTTGTGGTTCTCTGCACTCTACCATCTCCACCATTCCCAAAGCAAAAGCCATTTCAACGGCTGAAACACTTTG
The DNA here is from genome assembly GCA_006410675.1 of Oreotragus oreotragus. Taxonomy (NCBI): domain Eukaryota; kingdom Metazoa; phylum Chordata; class Mammalia; order Artiodactyla; family Bovidae; genus Oreotragus; species Oreotragus oreotragus. The sequence continues at coordinate 193,804 of SJYX01017209.1, forward strand.
GCCCATTTTAGCCATCCAGCCACACACTCAACAACAAATCAGTGTATCTCTTCCTCAATAATAAATGGATCTGGAGCCCTTTTTCTAAAATAATAAAGCTTCCAAACTACCCTTGTTAGAGCCCAGAGCCTCCTGCTCCTCATTTTTTCCACAAAGCACCAGCTACCTTCATCTTTTCTACTCATTATGTGTGAACAAGAATTTTCATTCCTCTGCTCTCTGTCCCTCTCTTACCTCCTAAGGGCTCAACAGCATGGTTGCTGCTGCTAAATGGCCAGTTTCATAAACTCTGACTCAGCACTGGATTTTGACGTGTCTGGAGGGAATGAGCCACCTAATGAACAGCAGCGATTAATCCCTCAAAGTACCTACACCATTGAAGCATTCTATCAAAAAAGCTATTTAGACGGAAAATATAATCTGTCCTTAGAGGAAAACAAAACAACTGTTGTCAACAAAAACTCCAATACACAGTCTTAGCTGAAATAGGTTCTGATGCATCCTGAAGCTACAGAGTGAGCCCTGGGAAATAGCCATGTTCAAGATAATTGTCATGCTATGACAGCTGGAAACTGACCTCAGATACAGGACTGCCTCAGACTTCTGAATTCACCAGTTCCATCACTTTTTTCCAGGCTTATGTGTGTTCATCCAGGTATGTCTGTGTGTGTGTGTATGTGTGTGAGTGTGTGTGTGTGTGTGTGTGTGTTAGTCGCTCGTGTCCAACCCTTTGCAACCCCATGGACTGCAACCTGACAGGCTCTTCTGTCCATGGAATTCTCCAGGCAAGAGTACTGGAGTGGGCAGCCATGCCCTTCTCCAGGGGATCTTCCCAACCCAGGGATTGAACCTGGGTCACCTATGTTACAGGCAGATTCTTTACCATCTGAGTCAACAGAGAAACCCCCAGGTATATCTACCTCGCCCTTAAGTGTGTTAGGCTGCAGGAAAGCAGCGAGTCATTCTCTAGGAGTAGTCAGCGCAGGTCGATTTTATAGAATCTCTCGGTATGGGATCTCATTTTGCAAGAGTGTGTGTGTGTGTGTCTGTGTGTGTGTCTGTGTGTAAAATTTCATTAATCTAGTGCTTAGAACTAAAAACAAATTCAGAATAAGTGAACCTAATCCTTAAAACAATCTTAGGAGAGAGATACAAAAGCGAATATTGATACTTTGTGTGGCAAAATGTCACTCAGCTCATAAGCAGGTGAGTCAGACTTTACAGGCAGACCTGGGTGCCCCATCCACTACCCCAAACCGAGTTCCATCTTCACTGGAGATCTCAGCCAACAGAGTCCTTTCTAAAGCATACAAGTTAGGGGACTTTCCTGATGGTCCAGTGGTTAAGAATCTGCCAGCCAGTGCAGGGGACACAGGTTTGATCCCTGGTCTGGGAAGATCCCACATGCCACAAAGCAATTAAACCTATGTACCACAGCTACTAAGCCTGCGTTCTAGAGCACACCAGCTGCAACTACTGAGGCCATGTGCCTAGAGCATGTGATCCGAAAACAAGAAGCCACTGCAATGACAAGCCCGAGCATTGCACTGGGGAGTAGCCTTTCACCACAACTAGAGAGAGCCCACACAAAGCACCAAGACCCAGCACAGCCAAGGGCAAGCAATAAGAAAGTTCAAGGAAGCATGTGTTAGGACATAGAATTTAAACATCTATTTACTCTGTTCAATAAATACCACACTATTAACAAGGAAAGGGCCCTGTTGCCATTTATTAATCTTAGGAAATCAGTATAATTCATGATGAGAGTCCCAGTATTAGGCCTGTTCAATCTGTCTCTCAGAGGAGCTAAAATATGTCTCACTAGATGGCAGCATTGCCTCCACAGCCTTTTCTGTTGATTTTTGGCCCAGCTTTGTCTCAAGCTTTGTCCCCGCTGGTCTCCTCACCTCCCAGTGAGAAGATGTGATGTAGGGCATTCGTTTTTACACAAACCACAGAGGAATACAATTTGAACGTGGACTTGCAAGTCCAAGTGACCCAGAACTGCCCACAGAGATATGTTAACAGAGTGTGCTGCTGTGGGTGGCCCTCCCCAAGATGGGGAATGTTGGACCAATCTGAGGAGTTGGTCCCTTCCCCTGAGGGACAGAGGGCATGGAAAAGGCCAGTACACAGGAAGCTCTTTGAATCTCAGCTCTGGCATGTTCAAGCTGCTGTGTGACCTTGGGTGAGTCACTTGACATTTCTGGGCCTTGGTGTATCTGTAACTCACAAGGGCAGCCTTCCCATCTTGCTTCCACTGGGGTCTCTAGGGACTGTCTGCTTTAACAAAAAAGCAGCCTGTCAAGAACAGGCTAATGGATTCAATCTTTCCACTGATACAGATTCTCACAGCCTGAGCCACAGGGACCAAGAGAAACCAGGCTTGCTAAAGTGATTTAGCAAGTTAGACTGGCTCAGATGTGTCATGGAATTAGAAAACTCCTGGTCACAGCCTTGAGTACAAGACAGGTCTGCTGCTATGCTTGCTTTTCAAGTGGTACCTTCTTTCTCCCCAGAATCTCAGTCCTTCTGGGGCACTCAGATAAGCTACTAAAAGAGTATGTTAACTCTTTGTGGCCACTGATACAGCAGCAATGCACTAAGTGATCTTCAGAGTCCTAAAAATGGTGACTAATAAGCTTCCCAAACACCTAAATTACTCCCTGGGAGTGAGTCAGGCATATGAAATATATGACTCATTAATTAATGTTCACGAATCCCTCTATAAGATAGAGGCATGCTAATTTGTCACGCTAAAGACTGTTAGCATAGTAAAATCTCAATTTAAAATTAATTAGGTGTGTGCCTGGGGTGGGGTAGGCAAGGAGCAGACCTGAAATCTCCAAGTTATTGAAGATTCCAAATTATGTAATAATTTCAAAAGAAAGATATATTTGACAAATAAAGATACAAGCAGATAATAAGAAAGCTAGAATATTACATTTTATTAGATGTGTAAACTAAGGAAAGCAAGAACGAGCGACCCGAGGACTATTTCAAAATGCTCGTGCAAGAGGAGTCATGAATCAGGACTGAATAACCTCATATTTCAAATTAACTTCAGAATAATGAGATTTTACTCTTTCAGATTATTTCAAATGCCACCGCTCCACTATTCTGTAGAATTTTAAATTATTCATGTTTATACACTGTCACTCCTCCTCCTTTTTTAAAAAAGGTCTTCAAAAATGGAGGAAAATGGGTCCCTGAGCCTTTCAATATTTTATCAATTTACTCACTAATGGTGGGATGAGATCAACCTGTTTAGAATGTGACCTTCTCTTGTAAGATGTGGTGCACATATGAAACACTGGTTTCTGGTCATACGTGGAGGTGGCTGACATTGTCCGAGCTGGGTGACATTTATTTCATGAACTTGATATCATTTCACAGCTTGGGTCTTGTTTTTTTCATCCACTACTGGCTTTTCCATCGGAAAAGAGGACCCTGATTCCATGTAGTCTTGAGTCTGGGGAACCTGAGTTGACTGAGGGTAAGACGGCCCTCAAATTTCCAGTCCCTTCACTGAGGTCTCACCCTGTGTCAGACATGACGCTGAGTGCTCAACATACATCATTTTGTATAGTCACCACAACAGCGCTGCAACTGGCCACTCTGCAGGGAAGAAAATACAGACACGTAACAGTAAGAAGCCTGCTCGAGGTCGCACTGTAAGCACGGAAGCTGGACTTTTATTTCCGGTGCATGAACAGCAAATCTAGCGTGACCCAACGCCAGCCCCTCGTTGTTTGAGACTTGGATAAAACCACTGATGAGGAGCAGTCTCAGACTCCCCCGCCCCAGAATCTGCTTACTCTGTCATTTTAAAAAAGCGGCAGCCATTGCTTACTGTGGACCTGTGGATGTGGGTGTTCCTGAGTTCCCTTCCTCAGCTCTACAAAGAAAGCCAGCGTTCTGCCCAAGTAAACCAGGGCTGGGAGGATGGCCCAAATGGGAGAGGAGATGAGATGCTGTCTAAAACAAAGACAACTGCGAAAGGGGTCCCCATCCAGGGAATCCTCTCTCTGTTAGGACTTCACCTCCCTCGCGCAGCCATCCCCAGCTCTGCCCTCCACCCCGGCCTGGCCTGGGGGGGCTGAACGAGAGGGTGGGCCACATTTCCCCCGCTTCTCACCTCCCGCCCACCCAAAGGACCTGGGGGGAGAATAAGAAACGCTTTTAAGTAGCACAGAACTTTACTCACTATTTTTAGCCTCTTTCTGGACCCTAGAACTATTGCTGAAGGAAAAAAAAAAAAAGACACGAACCATTCCACCAACCTAACTCCAGCGATCAGCTTGGTCAGTAGGAAAGGAATGAAGCTTCCTGCACTAGTCAATTAGGTAGGTCCTCAGCATAAGCTGACATACCCCAGGGAGCACTCCAGGAAGTAATGTTTANTTACTCACTATTTTTAGCCTCTTTCTGGACCCTAGAACTATTGCTGAAGAAAAAAAAAAAAAAGACACGAACCATTCCACCAACCTAACTCCAGCGATCAGCTTGGTCAGTAGGAAAGGAATGAAGCTTCCTGCACTAGTCAATTAGGTAGGTCCTCAGCATAAGCTGACATACCCCAGGGAGCACTCCAGGAAGTAATGTTTACATGTATACCTATGGCTGTCAAAGCACATATAACGGTATGTGTGTATAAAAGCACATAATGGTATTATATGTGTAAGTTCAGAAAAGAAGGTTTTCCACAAAGAAACACATGTGAATATTTTTTCATTTCATCTAACTTGAAGTATTCTCCATCTGTACAAGGGTGTGTATGGATATGACCTCCCCTGCTTTCCTTATTTTGCCCCTTGTATTTTTTCTCCTTCAATCTTCTCTTTCCACAGGATGGAACAAGACTGTGCCACTGTTGACCAGCTGTGAACCTCTGCACCTCCCCGTTTCTCAGAAGTGGGATCAGCGGGAACGAGCATGGGTTGCTCACCTCCTCAATGCTACCGTCATCTTTCACCCGTCTGGCTGGCATCTATCTATCTGTAGTCAGAGGAACAATGACCCCCCAAATTCATGTCTACCCTGAGCCTCAGCGTGCAACTTTACCTGGACATAGCGTCTTTGCAGATGTAATTAGTTAAGGGTTGGGATGACATCATACTGGATTAAAGCGGGTCCTAAATTCAACGACCAGTATCCTTATAATAAGAGGAAAGTGACAGATGGAGGAGAAAGCCATGTGAAGACAGAGGCAGAGACTGGAGTGACATGGTCAGAAGCCAAAAAACGCTTGCTGGAAGAGACAAGGAAGACTTCTCCCATAGACTCTTCAGAGGAAGCACGGCCCTGCCAACACACCTTGATTGTGGACCTCAAGTCTCCAGAACCATGAGACAATAAATGTTATTTTAAGCCACTTAGTTTGTGGTAGTTTTACTATGGCAGCCCTAGGAAACAGAATATAATATCATCTATCTCTCTGTCTGTCTGTCTATCTATCTGCATTGTTCTCTTCTCTATACTTACTACACTGCTGCTGCTGCTAAGTCGCTTCAGTCGTGTCCGACTCTGTGCAGTCCCAGAGACAGCAGCCCACCAGGCTCCGCCATTCCTGGGATTCTCCAGGCAAGAATACTGGAGTGGGTTGCCATTTCCTTTTCCAATGCATGAAAGTGAAAGTGAAGATGCTCAGTCATGTCTGACTCTTAGCGACCCCATGGACCACAGCCTACCAGGCTCCTCTGTCCATGGGATTATCCAGGCAAGAGTCCTGGAGTGGGGTGCCATCGCTTTCTCCGACTTATTACACTACTGCCAGATAAATGGTTCTTTAAAGCTGGGGTTCTTTGCCCCGGCAGTTCAAACCAAAGCCTGGGTCCCACCTGAGATATTCTGATTTCATTGGTCTGGACTGTGGCTTAGGCACCGGTATTTTTCTTTAAAGCCCTCAAGTGATTCTAGTTGAGAACTCCTGCTGTCAACAAGGAAATCTTTCCATTTTCCTGTTCCAAAATCTCCGGTGGTTGTCTTCTGCCTACTGAATTAAAAGAAAAGAATAGCAACTAGCAACTTCTGCTCTACAGCTGGCAAGGTGCTTCCCTTGAAACAGCAGATGACAAAGGACTGAATAGCGGGGCAGTTCTGCGAAACCCCTCCAATCAGGACAGCAGACACGACAGAGAAGCTGAGCTTCCTGCTTCAGAGATTCCTGCCAAGTCTCTCCTCACCCTCCCACTCCCCAGCCTGCAATGTTTTCTGCAGTTTCAACAGTATGAGATACTTACATAATGGTANTAGCGGGGCAGTTCTGCGAAACCCCTCCAATCAGGACAGCAGACACGACAGAGAAGCTGAGCTTCCTGCTTCAGAGATTCCTGCCAAGTCTCTCCTCACCCTCCCACTCCCCAGCCTGCAATGTTTTCTGCAGTTTCAACAGTATGAGATACTTACATAATGGTAATTACTAGCTGCTGATGGAGAGGGCTGTGGCGTGCTTGTTATTATGATGCTACAACAATAGGGAAATCTGAGACAATTGAAAACCAACCGCGCAGTATGAGTAACCTCTCATTCTGTGGAGGCACCCAAATGAAATAATCTGACTTGCTAATGCACTGTCTGATCCACCGGGTAATGTAGTTTGTTGTGTGGGATGAAAAGCCCATGTTCTTGGCCATCCTGCAGGTTTCCACAGCAACTCCTTGGTCCGTATACCTCATTAACTTCTCCTACCAAGCTTCACAGCTACCCAGTGCTTACCAGGTGTATTAATTTCCTATTCCTGAAGCAAATTACTGAACATTTAGCAGCATAAAGCAGCACGCACATCCATTCTTTACTCCATCAAGTCCAGGGTGTCAGATATCTAAAATGGGCTAGACGGGCTGCTTCTTTCTGTAGACTCTAGGGGAGAATCTGATTCCTTGATTTTTCCAGCTTTTTAGAAGTTGCTTTCACTGCTTGGCTGTAACCCCTTCCTCCATCTTCAAAGCCAGTGAAGTTGCACCTTCTCTCGTCTGACCTCTGCTTCCATCCTTACATCTTCTCTTTCTGACTCTGTTCCTCCTGTCTCCCTTTTACAAGGACCCTTATGATTACATTGGAATCACCCAGATAATCCAGGATGATCTCCCCATCTTAAGATCCTTAACTTTATTGTATCTGCAGAACCTCTTTTATTTTGTAAGGTAGCATATCCATAGGTTTCAGGGATCAGGACATGAACATCTTTGAAGGTCCTCTTCTAGCCTACTGGGCTTCCCTGATAACACTGGTGGTAAAGAACCTGTGAGGCAATGCAGGAGATATAAGAGACAGGGCTCAATCCCTGGGCCGGGAAGGTCCCCTGGAGGAGGGCACGGCAACCCATTCCAGTACACTTTCCTGCAGTATCCCATGAACAGAGAAGCCTAGCAGGCTACGGTCCATAGGACTGCAAAGGGTCGGACATGACCAAAGTGACTTAGCACACACACACTAATTCAGCCTACTACCCAAGTAAATGACTGCTGCTACGGCTAAGTCGCTTCAGTCGTGTCCGACTCTGTGCGACCCCATGGACGGCAGCCCACCAGGCTCCCCTGTCCCTGGGAATCTCCAGGCAAGAACACTGGAGTGGGTTGCCATTTCCTTCTCCAATGCATAAAAATGAAAAGTGAAAGTGAAGTCGCTTAGTCGTGTCCGACTCTTCGAGACCCCATGGACCGCAGCCTACCAGGCTCCTCCATTCATGGGATTGTCCAGGCAAGAGTACCTCAGTGGGGTGCCATTGCCTTCTCCGAAGTAAATGACGAGGTAAAAAATATTTTTGAAATTTATTGATGAAGTATAAGTGTTTCCTTCAGCCCATGGCCCTGCTCATACTTATAAGAAGTGCTGACTCTTTCAGAATTTCACCCTGAGCACCATATTCTTGAGAAATGCTCTGTCCGTGACAGAAGATACAAACTGACCCCGTTTCCTGTGCCCAGGTTTGTCAAAATGCATAAAGACAAATAACACTCTTTTGACCATCTATAAACAGGAGAAAACAAAAACTCATGATGTTGAATGATCTTGCTGATGTCATCATTTATCAAATTGCAACACTTTATGTTATTGGCCTGCCTGGACAGCACAGCAGCAAACTGGCACTAGGGCTGGCCCAAGAAAGGCATTTTGTGTATTTCAGGAAGAGGCGTCTGACTCTGCAGGGCTGCAAACAACGTGAATGGAAATCTTCCACTACTGACACACAGCAAACACCTGCCCTCCTCCTCTGTGAAAACTGGCTCAGTGAGGAAAGAACATGTGTGCACCTCATCCCCCAAGGCAACAGCTCGACTCTCCATGTGCTTCTGGCTTCCATGGATCCATCACAGTCAAAGCCTCTGAGCACTGGAACATGAGTGAGCCTCAGAGTCCACCCTCCTCTTCCAAGGGCACCTGGAAGTCCTCTATAAAAGGATCAGCACCAAGTCTTCCCAGAGCTTCTGACTTCAGAAGACCAAGGCCTGGATACTGCCAAGATCCCACAGTTGAGCAAGCTTGGAGCTGCTTTCAGGTTGGTGCTACTATTGCCTCGCTCTTGCCTGTATCTTCAAATATGAAGTCCAATAGTGACCCTGCATGAATTCTGGAAAGGGTTGCCATTTCCTTCTCCAGGGGATCTACCCAGGGATCGAACCTGGGTCTCCTGCATTGCTGGCAGATCCTTTACCATCTGAGACACCAGGGAAGCCCAGGCCTCTGCTTACTATATACAATTAACTCCTAAAGATATGAGACAATCCCACATGACTTCAGCCAGAGTTCAGTCCGGAATTATTCCTAACATTGATTCTAGTGGATGTTTTTTGAGAAAGCAGGATAACTTGTATCAAACACATATCCTCAAATCAAGGAACGCACACTGAATACCTCATCACGTTAAGGATTCATCATGGATTTATCACTTATATACTAATTTAACATATTTCTGAATTTTCTTGACAACTTCAATTTATCAAAGTCCCATAAAATAAAACTCTTCAACCCTTTCAAATGTCCCTATTCTGAGTGTGACATCAAAAAACCACCTGGATTACTTTCATTGCACCCAAGGATTTACTGACTATCATTAAGATACTTCAGGTTAAAGATTAGCTTGGAGCCAATTAACTGGTGGTTTCCACCCAAAACCTTGAGGTCTGGATAGGCCTTCTACCCTGGAATTTTTTCCTAAATTTAAGGCCAGTCAAGAGAAACAACTTTAGTGTATCCTTGAGACTGGAACTTTCCCTAATGAATAGCCCTTTTTTAATATCTATTAGTTGCTGTCAGAAACACAAGAATAAATAAATCTATGTTCTCAAGAAACAAAAGACATCAAAGAGAATCAGGAAACTCTACCCAAAAGAAACTTCAAATCTCTCGGCCTTGGTTTCTAGACAGCTGGTGTTGGGATCCCTGTGTTATAGTTCATAAAATATGTTCATACTTTTTAACAAATTTTTCTCTTGCAAGGTAGGGATTTCATTCATAAGGAAAAAGACTAAAATATTAAGCTACTAAAACAAGATTCAACAGTTGGTGGAGCCATGCTCTTGAACTAGGCAGAACCATCTCTAAATCTCCCACCATGGTACAAAAGGCAATTACTATCCTACAGAAGTGGATAACACGAACNGAGCCTGGCCCAGTCTACTCCTGCCTTGCATTTATGAGCATCAGATGCAAAGACTGTGTCAATGATAAAGAATCCTGTATTCAAATGTTAACTGATACGCTCATCCTCTTCAGAGTATTTAATCCCAGGATCTGGAATTGGGCTTCCACAGTGGCTCAGTGGTAAAGAATCTGCCTGCCAGTGTAGGAGGGATGGGTTTGATCCCTGGAGAAAGAAATGGCAACCCACTCCAGGATTCTTGCCTGGAAAATTCCATGAAGAGAGGAGCCTGGAGGGCTACAGTCCATGGGGCAGCAAAGAGTTGGACTTGATTTAGAGACTGAACAACTACAATCTGGGATTGTCTTAATGTTATCCTTTTCAAACCCTCCTGAAACTGAGCCACGTTTCCACATGGCTCTTCCTGGTATTGTCTGTACCTGGGGCATGGGATGGGGCGGGGGATCACAGTTTCTCTTCCATGACATTATTGTATTTGTGTTCCATCTGAGTGTGGTGGGAGAGACAGCAGTCTGGTCAGGCAAAAGCCTTGGTTAGGATGCTTGATTTCCTAGGAGAATGCCAGTTCTGCCACCTACNTTGTCTGTACCTGGGGCATGGGATGGGGCGGGGGATCACAGTTTCTCTTCCATGACATTATTGTATTTGTGGTCCATCTGAGTGTGGTGGGAGAGACAGCAATCTGGTCAGGCAAAAGCCTTGGTTAGGATGCTTGATTTCCTAGGAGAATGCCAGTTCTGCCACCTACTTGGTTGATTTCCACAGGAGGTATGCTACCTTGTGTTGACAGCACAGAGTACCAACACACTGCACCTTCACTGGGAAACAAACTTGAATCATCTGCTGCTGGCTGTTATGAAGAGCCCAGTGCAAGAAATAATCATCATGTGAGATGATCTGAAGGACATGCCGCCCAGCTACTCCTCTAGATAGTCTAGATTTTATCCCTGGATCAAGTGAGACGATCCAAGAACTGCATTTCTGGACCAAATGGCTTTGGTTCCTTGTGGAAGCAGATTTATTGACTTGTGTTTAGTCATACAGTTTGAAGTTAGCACCGAAGCAACGCTTGAAGAAAAAAGCTCTGAGTCTAGCTATTGTATTTAATGGAAGAATGGTATTTTTCAAATTGCCTGTGTGATTTCTCTGTTCCTTTTTGAAGTCCCATATGGGAAATCCTCAGTTTCAGCTTCTCCAGGGAAACTGGTCTAATTTTGACTAATGGACAATGCAAAATTCATCACCGATGAAGTTTTGGCTTTCCTTTTGTCTTTGGTTGTTAGGAAGCTCAGTCCTTAGGGCATGGATTTCTGAGTCCTAACTTTTCCTCTATCTCATTTTTTTTCTCCTCATCTTCACTTTATCCCAATCAATATTTAACTATCTTTGTTTCTTACTGTGGTATATCATTAATTTTTGTAACACTGAAAAAGAAAAAAAGACTGGTGGTTCAGATTACTATGAAAGTTTGGCAAAGGGGTCAGACTAGTGTAGACAAAAGCAAAATAAAGTATCCACTGAGAGATGGAGAGCAGCACACATTATTTTTCCTTTTCATAAATCCTTTGTGATGTATTGAATGCTTACTATAATACTAGGTCCAAGGGTTATAAAAGAAAGCAATATTCATTAATTTAGCAACTATTTATTAGGACCTGCCAGGTGATAGACATATAATAGGAAACAACATGTCCTCAGCACTTGCCTTCATGAAGCTTTACAGATGGCAGAGATGAAAGCAATTTCACCAAAAGCTACCTTCAGGTGTGAGCAATGTGTTCACTGGAGAAAGCGCCAAGGGGGGAACCTAACTCTGTCTGGATTCTGAGGGATCTGCCTGGGGAAAGAATGTATAATCTATATGAAGAGGGATAAGGAATTAGAGAAGTAAAGAGGAGGACGGAGGGAGGAAAGGATGTCCTCAAAAGGGACAACATACAAATGTCAGGAGACAAAAAGAGTCATGTCCTCAGGCGAGTAGCTGCTGCTGCTGCTGCTGCTGCTGAGTCTCTTCAGTCGTGTCTGACTGTGCGACCCCCTAGACGGCAGCCCACCAGACTCCCCATCCCTGGGATTCTCCAGGCAAGAACGCTGGAGTGGGTTGCCATTTCCTTCTCCAGTGCATGAAAGTGAAAAGTGAAAGTGAAGTCGCTCAGTCGTGTCCGACTCTCAGCGACCCCATGGACTGCAGTCTACCAGGCTTCTCCATCCATGGGATTTTCTAGGCAAGAGTACTGGAGTGGGGTGAGGTGAGTAGCTAGGCAAACCTATTTTTAATCTGTGAAATGGAATACTACTCAGTCATTAAAACAAAAAACCTACTGATACACACAACTTGGGTAGATCACAAAGATAATACTGAGTGAAAGANTCATGGGATTGTCCAGGCAAGAGTACCTCAGTGGGGTGCCATTGCCTTCTCCGAAGTAAATGACGAGGTAAAAAATATTTTTGAAATTTATTGATGAAGTATAAGTGTTTCCTTCAGCCCATGGCCCTGCTCATACTTATAAGAAGTGCTGACTCTTTCAGAATTTCACCCTGAGCACCATATTCTTGAGAAATGCTCTGTCCGTGACAGAAGATACAAACTGACCCCGTTTCCTGTGCCCAGGTTTGTCAAAATGCATAAAGACAAATAACACTCTTTTGACCATCTATAAACAGGAGAAAACAAAAACTCATGATGTTGAATGATCTTGCTGATGTCATCATTTATCAAATTGCAACACTTTATGTTACTGGCCTGCCTGGACAGCGCAGCAGCAAACTGGCACTAGGGCTGGCCCAAGAAAGGCATTTTGTGTATTTCAGGAAGAGGCGTCTGACTCTGCAGGGCTGCAAACAACGTGAATGGAAATCTTCCACTACTGACACACAGCAAACACCTGCCCTCCTCCTCTGTGAAAACTGGCTCAGTGAGGAAAGAACATGTGTGCACCTCATCCCCCAAGGCAACAGCTCGACTCTCCATGTGCTTCTGGCTTCCATGGATCCATCACAGTCAAAGCCTCTGAGCACTGGAACATGAGTGAGCCTCAGAGTCCACCCTCCTCTTCCAAGGGCACCTGGAAGTCCTCTATAAAAGGATCAGCACCAAGTCTTCCCAGAGCTTCTGACTTCAGAAGACCAAGGCCTGGATACTGCCAAGATCCCACAGTTGAGCAAGCTTGGAGCTGCTTTCAGGTTGGTGCTACTATTGCCTCGCTCTTGCCTGTATCTTCAAATATGAAGTCCAATAGTGACCCTGCATGAATTCTGGAAAGGGTTGCCATTTCCTTCTCCAGGGGATCTACCCAGGGATCGAACCTGGGTCTCCTGCATTGCTGGCAGATCCTTTACCATCTGAGACACCAGGGAAGCCCAGGCCTCTGCTTACTATATACAATTAACTCCTAAAGATATGAGACAATCCCACATGACTTCAGCCAGAGTTCAGTCCGGAATTATTCCTAACATTGATTCTAGTGGATGTTTTTTGAGAAAGCAGGATAACTTGTATCAAACACATATCCTCAAATCAAGGAACGCACATTGAATACCTCATCAAGTTAAGGATTCATCATGGATTTATCACTTATATACTAATTTAACATATTTCTGAATTTTCTTGACAACTTCAATTTATCAAAGTCCCATAAAATAAAACTCTTCAACCCTTTCAAATGTCCCTATTCTGAGTGTGACATCAAAAAACCACCTGGATTACTTTCATTGCACCCAAGGATTTACTGACTATCATTAAGATACTTCAGGTTAAAGATTAGCTTGGAGCCAATTAACTGGTGGTTTCCACCCAAAACCTTGAGGTCTGGATAGGCCTTCTACCCTGGAATTTTTTCCTAAATTTAAGGCCAGTCAAGAGAAACAACTTTAGTGTATCCTTGAGACTGGAACTTTCCCTAATGAGTAGCCCTTTTTTAATATCTATTAGTTGCTGTCAGAAACACAAGAATAAATAAATCTATGTTCTCAAGAAACAAAAGACATCAAAGAGAATCAGGAAACTCTACCCAAAAGAAACTTCAAATCTCTCGGCCTTGGTTTCTAGACAGCTGGTGTTGGGATCCCTGTGTTATAGTTCATAAAATATGTTCACACTTTTTAACAAATTTTTCTCTTGCAAGGTAGGGATTTCATTCATAAGGAAAAAGACTAAAATATTAAGCTACTAAAACAAGATTCAACAGTTGGTGGAGCCATGCTCTTGAACTAGGCAGAACCATCTCTAAATCTCCCACCATGGTACAAAAGGCAATTACTATCCTACAGAAGTGGATAACACGAACATTTTGTGATTAGAGTATTATGTGTAAAGTCTTTCCTGTAATAAATGTAAATTGGGATAAAGCAGTTGCCATTCAAAAGAGGTATGTAATTAATCTGTGGTGAACTACAAGAAATTAATCCAGATATGTTTTCTCAAAGCTAAAACTCATGTGATAAAATGAAAGTTCTAGAGCATTGCACTGTGTTAAATGTCTGTAAGTTAATAAAAGAACATCTTTCTTTGAAACAGTCCACCTTATCAACTTCTGTATGTGATTAGAGTATTATGTGTAAAGTCTTTCCTGTAATAAATGTAAATTGGGATAAAGCAGTTGCCATTCAAAAGAGGTATGTAATTAATCTGTGGTGAACTACAAGAAATTAATCCAGATATGTTTTCTCAAAGCTAAAACTCATGTGATAAAATGAAAGTTCTAGAGCATTGCACTGTGTTAAATGTCTGTAAGTTAATAAAAGAACATCTTTCTTTGAAACAGTCCACCTTATCAACTTCTGTGAAATCAAATTGCTATGATATTTAATGAAAATAATTATCTGCAGTTTGTTCGCCATTTTTAATATAATCTCAGTGCTTCCCAAATTACTATTTTTCTTACCTGTCTGGATAGATTCTTATTTATCTGCAATGCTTATAGGTTCCCACTCTTTCTGGAGGTAATCGAGAAACATGAAGGATCCAGCAAAAGAGAATCAAGAAATCTTCCTACTGCAGCCTTTGAAGTCTGCGTCCCTGGGGACTCATACGATTAAACAATCCGCCTGCAAATGGTAGGGAAGATCCCCTGGAGAAGGGAATGGCAACCCACTCCAGTATTCTGGCCTGGAGAACCCCATGGACAGAGGAGCTTGGCCGGCTACAGAGGAGCTTGGCAAGTCCATGGGGTTGCAAAGAGTTGGACACAACTGAGCAACTAACAGTTTCACTTTTTCACTTTCACACACACACAGTGCTGTGGGAAACAGGGAACCTGAGGGGCTTGAGGAACACTTCTCTCTCCCACACAGAGGTTTTACTCTGCTCACTGCTGCAAAGCCCGTCCTCGTTCTTGTCATCCCCCTGTACTTAAATGGCAGAACAGCGTCCTCTTCTCCCTTGCTTCTACAGGCTCCAGGTTTGCTGGTGTGGAGCAGCGCCCTCGGCAGCAACAAAGTCTAGATAGATACTTCTCTGCCCAGAGAACGGCTTTGGCACTAAGCCAGAGGATCATCTGCTCTGTGGAGAGGGAAGTGGGAGTAAGGGTGAGCAGGAAAAGTGAGGTCAGCTTTCAGAGCAGTCAACCATCTCTGGCAAGCTGGCCAGACTGTGAACTGCAGAATATTTACTGCAGGGAGATGTCCATAAGAGGAGCCATGCAGTCTAGCCAGACCCAGAGCCCCCACCCCGGGGCATGAGGATAACACAGTCATAGGGACATTGGTTCACCAGGCACCAAATCTCTTTATCCCATGGAGATTTACTCTGATCCTTTTAACTACTGCTCAGGGGGAATGCAGAAATTAGTCTGTTCTGAGTTGGAAAGAAGCAATTGAATGTATCTAGGATGATCTCAAGTTGGTAGCTGCATGAATCACCTTTATGCCTGCCTTTGGCCACATCAACACACCCTTGCCCCATGGGCTGGACTTCAAGCCCTTCTGCAGGCTCTCGGAGCACACTGGGCATCTGTCTATACTTGCAAGCACCTCCCTGGATTATAACACATAGTTCCCCTGCCTTCTCCACTAAGGACCACAGGACAGGAGCCTGGGTTTCCAGCCCATGGCAGGACCCTCAACCCACACACAGCATAGTGTCTGGCACTTGGGAGAGCTTATAGACACTTGTTATTGTACAGGAAATTCTTTTTCCTCTGAGGTAGAGCATGGGGAAGGAAGAGCAGAAAGAATTGTTGCACACTTCATTTTAAATGTACCAGTAATCCCCAATCTTCCTTTTAAGCAGCCTATTCAGCCCCCCAGCCCCTACACAGACTTTCCCCACACTCTGGATATTTTATATGAAAGCTCCAGTTCCGAGTTCTTCTGTCCTCACTCACCAGCGCTGTGCAGCAGCTGAATCTTCTAACTAGCACCTGATACATGTTACAAGTGCTCTGGGGCCCTGGAAGGTGAAATGTGAGTTGTCTGTGTAACATGAGTGAGTGTGTGGCGAGCACAACCCAGGATATGTTGAAAATATGACCTGGGTAGAAGGATGTGTACCAGAGAATTTTATTTATAGCAGTAAAAACCCAAACTCGAATAATTGATGCTTGGTTATATAAATCAGGACATATTCATATAATGGAAATATTAGGCTACCATTAAAGATCCTATTTTAGAAAAATATATAATGGTGGGAAAATACTATGAAATATATTAAGCAAAAAGCAAATCAGAGAACTGAATATTATCACAATTTTAGAATCTGCATGCATATAAAATCCTGGGAGGAAATATACCCAAATGCTGTGAATTTCTATTTCTGGGGGTTGTTGCTTTTTAAAGTCTGTCTTAAACTTTTTCATGTTTTTTAAATCTTATTTTACAATAGACATGTATCACTTTTTATAATTTCTAAAACTATTTTTAAATTACAAACCAAAAAAAAAGCATATTATTCAATAACAGAAAGAAGCTATTCTGTTCCTGCCCTAGATGGTTATATTCAAGCATTAGACTATGAAGTCCCACCCAGGCTGCCACTGGTTTCTCATTATATTTTTATCCACAACCCAGAAAATTCTGTCCAAAAGTGAAGTGGCAGGCAAGCCCCCACAGGTCAAAATAGGAGGCCTTTTTTTCGGTGTACCATGTCTTAAAAGAAACCATAGCTGGAAAAGATGTTGAGATAAGTGTTCTGGGGTAAGCTCAGAAAGCCGGAAGCAGCCAGGGCAGGGAAAGCCATTCTCCTGGGCAGGGAAGGCCTGGTGCTACTCTGGCACCAGCTGTTTGGCCACAGGTAATTATTCCATTTCTTTAAGCATCCTGTTTCCCCATCTGTAAGAGGAAGATCCAACATCTCTCTTGCTGACCTCACAGGTGTATGGGGCTGGAGGGGTGGATTAAAGAAAATGATGTGTGCTCTATATTTTGTAAACTATAAAGCATCATCAGGTAAACGAAAAGCTTAGCCGTCCAAGATTACTAACTTCTCAAGATAAAGATCCACGCTCCCAACTTTCTTTCAAGATATCAAGAGAAACAATCTATACTCCCTTTTACACTCTAGAAAAGTCACCAGGAATTTTATCAGCTGCATTCAATTCATTTTATGTTTCCCTGTACCTCTATCCCATGAAAGAAAAACTATGCTATGCATCCACTCAACTTGTTTCTTTTTTCTCCTGGACACAGGGGTAGACTGGCTTTCTCAGCCTCCCCTGAGGGAAGATGGGACCAGGAGACTGAAATCTCACCCCCTCCAGGCTGGGCCCCCCACCTCTTCCTGGGAGATCCTCCACCCTCTCTCTCTTTCTCCAGTTCCTGGTTGGTTGTACAAGATCTCGTGGAAGACTCTGAGACCGCTGGAAAATGCTGACATGCTATCAATAGATGGAGGAGCCTAGGACCCTATGTCATAGTGGAAGACCAAACACCCCATACAACCCTGACACAAGTGAGAAATAACTTGAGACCAACTGTTGCACCAATTATCCACCCCGACTAGTACACTCACCATCAACACTTTCTGCTGCTTCCCACCATGAGTGACACAGCGGACACAGAGAGTGCATGTGGTAAACTCAACCCTCCTCCAGCAGAAACTCACCCAAGAAACATTAAGAAAACTTTTTTAGATTCCTTGGCAGACTTAAGACCTGCTCTGTTATTTCTATAGGGAAACTTGAGAGTGTGTGCTAATTTAAATAACAGAAAAGAGAAAATAAGGGGAACACATGTTTGGTAACCTAATCCCACGGTATTTAAAGCGAAATGCAAACAGAAAAGAGTTATGGTCCGTCAAGATGGGAGTAATTAAGAGAATCTCCCTCTCTTTTGAGAATGGTATAGACAATGGGAGATTCCCTGCTGGCTCAGATGGTAAAGCGTCTGCCTGCAATGTGGAAGACCCGGGTTCAATCCCTGGGTCAGGAAGATCCTCTGGAGAAGGAAATGGCAGCCCACTCCAGTACTCATGCCTGGAAAATTCCATGGATGGAGAAGCCTGGTGGGCAGTCCATGGGCTCGCAAAGAGTCAGACACGACTGAGCAACTTCATTTCATTCATAGACAATGGAAACAGAGTGCCATCTTGGATCACTGGTCCTTGGATTAAATAGAGACTTTTTATCTCTATTTAGCATCATCCAGCAGGGCTACATGGAAACACTAGGCTCTGCATTGGGGAGTTCCCAGAGGGACAAAGTAGAGAAAGAAAGTGCTACCCACTTCTTTGCTTTGACTGTAGCCAACCCTGTCCTTTTTTACTCAGAGGCTACTTACCTGGTAGGGATACAGGGTGACCCCGTTGGTTCTCGACAGGGACCAGGTGCCGTCCAGGTACTGGTGAGCCTGGATGGCCACTGAGCTGAGGATGTTCCCGTTGCTGGGACTGGTGGCCATCTGGAGACTGACCTTGGCCTGGTGGGTTGGAGACCCACTCTTCTTCTCTGCCCCATTGCTGACCCCGAGGCCGTTGGGTTTGCTGCTATGCTTATTGGTGACGAAGGCTGTGTAGCTGGAGGGGGCATAGGAGGCGGGCACAAAAGCCCAATCCCTGGGCTGCTGGAGCCCTCCCACGTGCCGAGACCCCACCAGGGTGGGGACATTGGAGAGGGGTGGTGGGGAGCCAGGGGAGCCATCAAAGTGCTCGCTGCCAGCCGCCTGTTCCAGGGTCAGCACCATCTGAATGGCCTCCTGCTTCAGCTGGTTCAAGTGTGTGGCACAAATGTCACAGCGGTTGTCCCTGTCATTCCATGCCTTCCGGATGGTATTGGGGACCTGGAGCTTGTCGTGAATCACAGCCGAGAAAGCAGGATCCTGGAGAACACATAAACAAACAAACAAAAAAACAAAACAGAGAGCCTATAAATCAAGGCTGGTAAGTGCAATTCAAATGTCTAGTTTATGAGTTAAGCCCTTCATATATCCAAGAAGTTGGACTGCTTGATTGACATCCAGCAGAAATGAGCAGCCAGATTGGCAGACGAGCCTCTAGTTGACAAACACATCTAACAAATGTAATATTTTACAATGGAGATGTTAAGAAATTAATTATATATATATATATATTTCTAAGCATCCTCCTTACCAGCCTAGTCAAATAAGAACATTCCAGACGTTTCCCCTTGTGCCCACAGTAGCTATATAGGCATACCTGGATGCTCTCAAGGTGTTCACAAATGGGTGAAGTAGACACAAATGGGTGTCCGGGCCTGGTGGGGGTGAGTGCAGCCAGTCTGGACTGATGCTCTGTGCCCCAACCCATGAACTATGAAAACTCGGTAGCAGACGGAGGCACTACTTCTGACCCAGAACAGAGATTCTATTCCAAGAAAACCCTGGCCTCATTAGCATCATTTGCTAAGTTCCACTGGAAGAAAAACCAACTAAACAGATTCTGGCCCAGAGATACAGCCTCTCCAGCAAGCCAGCAAACCCCTCCAGAGCCCCCATGTTTACCGCTGGCCCCCAGCAGGCTGGCCATGCCCACACCCACGTAGCTGACATTCTGAACCATCAGAAGAAAAATATCTCCTTCATAAACAGTCCAAGATACTTTTCCCCAGAAAATTCGTCTAAAACTATTAAAAACTCTTTTAATAAAACTATTAAAAACTCAGAAGCATATATGTAAAAGAAACCAGAAAATGAATTTAATGAAGATAATTTCTTTCATTTGTGTGTGTGCATGTATGCTAAGTCGCTTCAGTCATGTCCAACTCTTTGCAACCCTATGGACTATAGCCGACCAGGCTCCTCTGTCCATGGGATTCTCCAGGCAAGAAAACTGGAGTGGGTTGCCAAATCTTCCTCTAAGGGATCTTCCCAACCCAGGGATCAAACCCGAGCCTCTCTTACAGCTCCTACATTGGCAGGCAGGTTCTCTACCACTAACACCACTTGGGAAGCTCCTTTGCTTTAATTTTTGTAGGAAAGCAGGACTGCACAGAGAAACAAGCACCAGGTGTGTTAACCGGTTATCAAAATACTTGGATTCTAGTTCCGGTTCTGCTACTCATTAGCTGTGTGACCTTGGACAACTTACGGAGAGTCTCTGAACCTCTCACCTGTCGCTCAAGGCCATGGCCTATCTTTATTGTGGGGTTCTTCCAGCTCCATGACTCTGTGTAGGGAAATGGGGATACAGTAGGTACACTGTAGGATGCAATGTCTGCAGAAATGGACAGAGACCCTGGGCTGTTTGGGGGCCTGGTTGAACTTTTGAGACTCCACAACTGCTGCAAGTAACTCATGAGGCTTATCTTGAGGACATTAGAAGAAAGTCTTCCCTTCTGAAATCTGTGGTATCTTTCATGGAATGGAAACCCCATCAGGGCTGAGCGGGATTTGATGAGCTGGGGGTGAGGGGGGCAGTGTGGGGTAGCCAGGGTGGGCAGGGAGATCAGGGATGGGAGGGTCACTCTTCATTATGATCCATCTTGATTACAACAAAATGCTCCAGCATTTTGTTTTCCCTGTTTAACTACCCTGAACAGCTCCTCAGCATGCACTGATTAATTGATTAATAAATCAAGAGGCCTCTTTACACAGCAGCAGCGAGGAGTGGCTCAGAGGGGTAGAAACTCAAGACGGTCATAGAAAATGATGAGAAACAATAGAAGGTCAAGGTTGACCAAGTCTGACCGATGAAGTGAGGCAAACCATATGAGGCCTGTTTGTGGCGCCCCTTCTCAGCTGCTTTGTCCAGAGTCCCTGACCAAAACTCAGCACACGTGGGACCCAAAAGGATCCCTAGGGACCATTCTAGAGCAGACCATCACCCCAGTTTCCTAATAAGAAAACGGAGCCCCCCAAAAGGGTTAAAAGCTTGGACTATACCCAGACTAGTTGACCTCTAGTCCATGATTTTCCACTGCAAGAGCCAAACAGCCATCTTCATCAATGGACTCAGAATTTTGCACAGACATAAGGTTTTCACCACCTTCACCTATGAAATGTTCATTTAATCAAAAGGAAATATTTGGGCCCCTGTATGTGTCAAAATACAGTTTCTTGCTTTTCACATAATATTACATACTGAGCATTTTTCCTTGTCAATATATGTCATTTGAAAATGTGATTTTTTTTAATGACCACATGGTATTTTATCCTGTGGTTGTTTCATAAGTCATTTTTTAATTCCCACGTCTACTACCTAATTAGAGGCAGGGTGAGAAATCAGAGACCAGTATTCAAAAGCAATCTGCTCCCCATGGCTTATACTTTCAAGGCACCAAACTATATGGTTTTAAGAAAGCTCAAATTACTTGCTTACTTAGAATATTTTTGTTAACCCATCACCTGAAGTAGCATCATAGGACAAAGGGACTTATAACTCCCTTTATAAGACCAGCCCCATCCACACATCACAGTTGATTTTAGATTCCTGTAGAATCTGGATTTGACTCTGACATCTGCAGCTGGAGTAGAAAAGATACATCCCTCCACAAAAACTGCCTAATGCTGAGAACTCATTTTCTCTCTTCTTTCTTGGTTTTCACACTCTCCCTTGAAGTACCTTCCTCA
Organism: Oreotragus oreotragus; assembly: GCA_006410675.1. Taxonomy (NCBI): domain Eukaryota; kingdom Metazoa; phylum Chordata; class Mammalia; order Artiodactyla; family Bovidae; genus Oreotragus; species Oreotragus oreotragus. The sequence goes on from SJYX01017209.1 coordinate 215,369, forward strand.
CTTAGCCTACTGCTGTTTGCTGCTTGACTTCCCACATGGAACAAACAATACATGTTGGCTGTGCAGCAGGCTGAGGATCTTGGTTCCTGTTCTCTCTGAGTTCAGACTCCAGGAAACCCTCTTGGCTCCTGGACTACCCAGTGCCAGGTCCCCTTGCTGCCCCCTCTAGTCTGGGACCAACCAGCACACACTCAGGCACATGGAGCCCAGCACGCCCCTCCCAGTTCCCAAGGCACTGACAAATCCATCAGGAGCACTGCAGCTGAGGCCACAACTGGGATGGCCCCTGACATCCAGGAAGTGGCAAAGCCCAGAGCCCACTGCTGCCTCATCCAGAGGAAAGCGAGATGGGTGGTTTAATGAGTCTGCCATTGCTCACGGATGTCAACAGGTGTTCCTAAATTAAACCACCCTTGATCTGAAACCTTAAGTGAGTTCTTAGCATCAAAAGGCCTCAGTAAGTCAAAAGATATGTCTTAGGGAAAAGAAAATCCCTTTTAAGTGCTGGTCTACATACTGTAAATATTTTAGTGCACCTCAAAACTTCAAAGAGGAAAGATCAACAGACAGAGTCTTCTGTAAGTGATGGCATAAAGGGAATACTGCTTCCTGGGAGAGTAGGGATAAACAGGGAGAAAAGAAGCCTTCAGAATCATGGAAGGCTCACACGTGCTGAGTTCTCCTGACATGGACAGGAAAGGACTGTTGTGGCCCCAGGAGATGGACTAGGGGAGTGCCCTCCGGTTCAGCTCGCACCAGAAGAAACCTGGACCCAGGGAGGGAATGGGCTTAGTATGCAGTCTGGCATGCTACCTAGTGCGTGGACTCAAACGCTTTCATACCGTCTTGTCCTGACTCATCTTGTGACCTCAGAAAGTCAGATGGGAATAACAGGAATGTGTGCACAGCCAAACTTCTATTTTCGGAGTCCTGATTTTTATTTCAGCACCTTGGAAAACGGCCTGATGGCATTTGGGCGACGTTTTCATCCCAAGTTTTCAACTTAAGGATTCTGTGCTCAAAATATTCTCATCTTCAAAAATAATACAAAATTATTATTTTTCCACATGCATCATGGAGAGGAATTCAAGAAAACACTTAGGAAACTGATAAAGGTCTTCAGGGGGCTTCCCTGGTGGCTCAGTGGTAAAGAACTCCCCTGCCAATACAGGAGATGTAGGAGACATGGGTTTGATCCCTGGGTCAGGAAGATCCCCTGGAGGAGGAAATGGCAACCCAGTCCAGTATTCTTGCCTGGAGAATCCCATGAACAGAGGAGCCTGGACATGATTTAGCTAGTGACTAAACAAGAAAAGGTCCTCAGAAGGAAAGTTAGGGATAAATGAAGTTAATGCGTGTGTGAGCGCTCAGTTGCTCAGGCAGACACCTATGTCTGCCCACGTAGTGACTGCTACGAAAGAACAAAGAGAATGCCAGAAAATGGTTTTCCAGTCCCTAGCTCTTCCGCTTCTTCTACGGTTGTTTCAGGAAAACCGGTGTCCTGCTTCGTCCCCTGGAGGTCTCTCACAATCTAATGGCTCTCTAAGATTGCCTCACGTGTATTCCGGCAGACTGATCTAAGACATCAGAAATCTCTCTGCCTCGGGCAAGGACATCCCAACCCATGGCTTCCACAGCCATCTGCATCCCAGTGACTGGGAATTCTGACTCTCCACCCCTACCTGGCCTTTCTCCTGAACACTAACCCTTACAGGCCCCTGGACAACATCATCCAGATAAACACTCTTCAAACTGACCATTCAAAATTCATTTTATTTTCCCCCAGTCCTATTCTTATTTCAATAGTAACTACCAAACTAAATAGTGCTATTATCCACTCAGGGACCCAGGCTAGAAATCTAGAACCAAATCTAGAACCTTCTTGCACATCATCATGGTCTCCCAGATTATAGCCTGGACCTCAAAACCCTCCCCGCACCAAAAAAAAAAAAAAAAGATAAAACAGAAATCAGTCACCATCCTGCTTTCCTACAACTCCACTCTTGAAACTATCTTATTATCTGTAGTTTTTATTTGCAGAACTGTTTGTCTGTTAGACTGTCAGCCCCTTAAGAGGAAATATCCTCTCCATCTTTAATTTCTCCAAGTCTAGAGTAGTGTCTACTTCACTGCAGGGCCCAACAAACATTTGTCAAATAAACAAATTGCAGGAACTCAACCAAAGCTAAAACAATCAATAATGAAGTTAGTCTTGGTCCATCTGTCATTCATTTTGTCTGTGTGAGCTAGTTGAAATATGACCATGAAATAAATTCCTTCAAATCTAAAGCTAATATAGTTTTCCAATAGCACTCGTTCTGCCTGACTAAAGAGCCTAAAGTGAGTCAACCATAATCTAGATAGCTTCCTTTTACCTGAAGCTTTCTTAAACTACCAGAACAGATCCTCTATTCTTTCCTCGATACACAATCTATTACTCTTTTCTCTAAGTTCCCAAGAAAATAATGTTGATATGCAAGGAACTTTTTTAACCATCAGGCCAGCTCATCAGCAAGCCACCAAGAGAAATCTACTGAAGGGAAAACTCCACGTCGATACCACACACCTGGTCCAGTAGGGCTAGGTCCCGTCAAGCGGGCAATGTGTTTATTTTCCAAGAGCCAGCAGCCAGGTTTCCACACATGGGGCAGGGCTGCAAATGAGCGTGGGAAGTCTGTGGGACCCAAGCCGGAAAGCAAGAGCCAGCACCCCAGCAAACCAAGCTGTTTACTAGCGTCTTCACTGCTTTCTGTCCCACTTCATCTTCTAAGGGATGATCTCCTTGGCAATGAACACTCAAGCCAGTTTTGAGGACAGGATTTTTTTCCCCAGCTTTCTTTTGGCCAAAAGAGTACTTAGAGTGCATTCCTGCAAAGCCTCTGGGTCTGTGAGGAAGACAACAGCTGGAGTCAGAGTCCAGCGTGAGTTGTGTAAACGCCTGCTGATGTTTGCTCTTGGTTTATTATTCTAGAGGCTTCTACTGACAAGCTCAACAAGATTTAAACTGTTCTTCAAAGGCAGTTTTTTCCACTTTGTCCCTAAACTTTCTTCTTCCATAAATGCTATCCCATGAGGCCCAGAATGGTGGCTAGAACTCCAAGAATGCAATGTTTTGTTCCCCAAGGCAGGCAGTTTCCCAGAAGATCAAGGGACTTTACCTTCACACACCTTGTAATCTTTCCATGCAAGGGTCTGCCTCCAGCCCCCTCCCCGCCCCCTGCCACATTCCCCATCCGTGTCCTTTCCATCAAGAATCACAGCGTTCTTCCCAGCAGTCCTATTCCCAAAGGCAAGTATCCATATTAATGATTCTCTGTTTTGACTGGAAATAGCAAAATTGGCAGTTTGCAAAACAACAGATAGCAAACCTCAGGTGAATCTGACCCAAGAAAACAAATTTTTTTTTTCTTAACTTTTTATTTTGTATTGGGGTATTGCCGATGAACAATGCTGTGATAGTTTCAGATGAACAGTGGAGGGACTCAGCCATACATATACATGTATCCATTCTTCCCCAGACCCTTCTCCCATCTAGGCTGCCACATAAACATTCTCATTCATACCTGAACATTCATATATTTGAATTCAAGTGTCTCAAAAGAACTGGGGCTTTTCCAACTTGGTAATTTCAGAAGGAGAAAAAACAAATTTCACTTAGCCATTGGTATTACTAGGAATAAGACTCTAAAACCTGACATCTAAGGATACCCCAAAATGCCAACCAGTGGGTGTGATTGCTTCCTCAGGAAGATCTGGTTCCTCCATGCTCCTCAGCCCTGATCTAGCATCTCACTGCCCATATGTGTTTGATGGGACATGCAAGATCGAGGGGATGCAAAGGATTGGGGAATCCAGAATGTCTCTCACATGAGACTCTACTCACCAGCTGTCATGCTGAATCTACCCACCAAGAATGGACAAATAAACATTAATATTCTTTACTCCTGTTGTTCAGAGTTCCCAAATGCACAAACAAGGCAGAGAACCAATTAGAAAGTGTGACAAGCAATGACATCCCAGTGCTCTTTGTCGAGAAGAGTGACCACCCTCACAAGCTGCCATTCTTGCTGACGCATTGTGGGAACTCAAGAAAGTCCCTGAGTGTTTCACTCAGCTGGGCAAAGGGGACACAGCAGGGTTCATTCTCCGAAGTTAGTGACAGGGAGAAAGAGGGGCATGAAAGAGGGGACTGGGTGCATGGCAGAGCCTGTTCCAGGTGAGGTCTGAGACAACCCAAAGAACCAGCACCACAGTGACGGCAGCTCAGCCAGGCCCTGGAATCACAGCTGGCCCACAGACCTGCTCTGCGAACCTGAAATGTCCTAGCCTTCCAGGCCTCATCCAGACCCCAGGCTTTTTATCATTATTGGTCTCCAGCACTGATCTTGCATGGAAAAAAGAATGAATATAAAAGATGCTGGGTAATGAGCTCAGAAAGACCAAAAAGAAGAAAAAAAAAGTCAAAGGAAGAAATGTTAAATGTCAGACCAAAGTTGTTCTATATAAGAAACCAAATTAACCTGGACTGTAGTGACTTTGCACGCGCCCTAAGCCACCCCGCCTAGTGTTACAGCCGAGAGATGCTGTCCCATTAGAGACGTACATGTGCTTCAATTTGAATGATTATATTCAGGACGCGAGGCTGCTGGGAGCACCAGAGGCAGGCAAGATGCAATTAACAGGGCTGCTTGCTGCAACATGTGAAAAAGTGTTGCATATGATAAGACTTATCTGCTTCAAAGGAAAAAGGAGATTTTTAATTGGAACTTCATATGATTAAGAAAACTTCACAGATTCTTTTGAGGAAAAGAATAGTTGAGGTATTTCTCATCATGACCACAGAAATTATTTTTATGTCTATGTCTCTCATCTTTTCCAACTGGATGGCATGGACAGTGTCTTGATGCTTTTGAAAAAGCTTGTTAGTGAGTATAGGAGGTTCAGATGCTCCCCTGGTGGCTCAGATGGCAAAGAATCTGCCTGCAATGCAGGAGACCTGGGCTTGATCCCTGGGTGGGGAAGATCCCCCGGAGGAGGACATGGCAACCCACTCCAGTATTCTTGCCTGGAGGAGTCCATGGACAGAGGAGCCTGGTGGGCTACAGTCCATGGGGTCACAAAGAGTCAGATAGGACTGAGTGACTAACACTTCCACACCCATGGGAGGATCAAGACCTGTCTCCATTACTCAGTAGCTGTGGGACAGGAAGCCATTTTTAAAAACCTGTCCAAGCCTCGGTCTCCTTAAATGTAAAAATGGAAAATGATAATAGTCCCTATTTTAATGAGTCATGTAAGTATTATACGTGCAACATGTTTAGTACAGTCCTGATGCCTAGGTCAGGAAGATCCTCAGGGGTAGGACATGGGAACCCTCTCCAGTATTCTTGCTGCAAGAACCCCATGAAAAGGCAAAAATGATGAGCCTCCCACGTTGGAAGGTGTCAGATATGCAGATGATACCCTCTGCAGAAAGTGAAGAGTATCTAAAGAGCCTCTTGATGAAAGTGAAAGAGAAGAATGAAAAAGCTGGCTTGAAACTCAATGCTAAAAAAACGAAGATCATGGCATCTGGTCCCATCACTTCATGGCAAATAGATGGGGAAACAATGGAAACAGTGACAGACTTTATTTTCTTGGGCTCCAAAATCACCGCAGATGGTGACTGCAGTCATGAAATTAAAAGACACTTGCTCCTTGGAAGAAAAGCTATGACAAACCTAGACAGTATATTCAAGAGACATTACTTTGCTGACAAAGACCTGTATAGCCAAAGCTATGATTTTTCCAGTAGTCATGAATGGATGTGAGTTGGACCATAAAAAATGCTGAACACTGAAGGATTGATGCTTTTGAACTGTGGTGTTCGAGAAGACTCTTGAGAGTCCCTTGCTCTGCAAGGAGATCTAACCAGTCCATCCTAAAGGAAATCAGCCCTGAATATTCATTGGAAGGACTGATGGTGAAACTGAAGCTCCAATACTTTGGCCACCTGATGCGAAGAACTGACTCATTTGAAAAGACCCTGATGCTGGGAAAGACTGAAAGAAAAGGAGAAGGAGACAGCGGAGGATGAGTTGGTTAGATAGCATCACTAATTCAATGCCTATAAGTTGGAGCAAACTCGGGGAGATAGTGAAGGACAAGGGACCCTGACATGCTGCAGTCCATGGGATTGCAAAGAGATAGACACAATTTAGCAACTGAACAAGATTAGTCGTACTTTTTACATGTGGGCTATGATGAACCAGCAGGTGGCAAATGGATTTCTTATCCATCTGTAAGTAGCTGTATTAAAGTGAAAGTCGCTCAGTCATGTCCAACCCTTTGTGACCCCATGGACTGTAGGCTGCCAGGCTCCTCTGTCCATGGAATTCTCCAGGCAAGAATACTGGAGTGGGTAGCCGTTCCCTTCTCCAGAGGATCTTCCCAACCCATGGACTGAACCCAAATCTCCCGCACTGCAGGCGGATCCTTTACGGTCTGTTACCAGGGAAGCCCAGGAACACTGGAGTGGGTAGCTGATCCCATCTCCAGCACATCTTCCAGTCCCAGGAATCAAACCGGTCTCCTGCACTGTAGGCGGATTCTTTACCAGCTGAACTACCAGTGAGGCCCGAGTGGTACTAAGGAGTCTCTTAATTATCTAATTATGAAATTTCCTAATGTTTCTTTTTATTTCTTTAATTGTTTTTATGTGTATGAAACACTGCAGAAATGTACTTCGCTAAGTTTTCTTGGACTTACTACAAAAAGATAAAGTACCTAAAATTTGGTGTTGCTGCTGTTGTTTTTAAAAGATGGAATTTTAGCAGATAAACTCTGTTTTGACCATGTGCTGATGTGCTCAGTCGTGGCCGACTCTCTGTGACCCCATGAACTGTAGCCTGCCAGGTTCTTCTGCCCATGGAATTTTCCAGGCAAGAATACTGTATTGGGTTGCCATTTCCTTCTCCAGTTTTGACCATAAACCACAACAAACTTAAAGACTTCCGCTGGTCCCCCTGTGAGCTAACCCTTACAACCCAGTGTCAAGGGTCCCATGTAATTTACTTCAAGCTGTCCTGTCAGACATCTTTCTCTGGGCTCCTCATGTGACCCTGCAGGATAGGCAGGATGCTTTCCCTCTGCCCCTTAGAAGCTTCTTCATTTCCCCTCTCTGTGCCTTTGCTTACATTCCTGCCCTGATGACAATTCCCATCTTGCCTTATAAACCACAAGAAAATTTAGGGGGCTGGGAGTGGGAGGGTAATGGATATGTTCACCAGTGTGATCGTTTCCTGGGTATCTATGTGTGACCAAATATATCAAATTGTATACTTCAGATGTGTACCGTTTAGTGAATGTCAATCATATACCCATTACACTAAAAAAAAAA